>JAMKCH010018904.1:0-35196 GCA_023653785.1 Ophioderma brevispina
AAATTCGCTTAATGTATTTTAGGTCAACTTTATTTACCAGCTACATTACTGTACATTGTATGAGACTAACCATAAACGTTTTTACATGTGGCCATTAATAATTTCCCTTACCTCTCACGGTGATGGACAGGCCTAAATATGTACGGAAGTATCGGCAGGGAGCTAACGAACATAGAAAGTCATACATGTTATAAAATAAAGGACATTTCCACACTAGCTTCCTATCTGCAGGATAATTTAAATTCTAAATACACACCATTAGTATTTCCGACACACACTGGCCACAACACATGAAGCGAAAAAATTATTGTGACCTCTAGCCGTTGATTGCCTCGGACACGATGCAAAAAGATGGGCGCCGATGGGACTAAGCAATCTAGCGTGTGATTGGCTGACGGCAAACAATAACCACGCCACATTTTATGGCCCAAGCGCGAAAGAACGAAACAAAAAAGGAGAGGACTGTATCGATTCTTTGCAGGGGTAATTTTTGTTGTATTGATGGACAGAATAAAACATTTCTAACCCCCCCCGTACATACCCTCTGAAGTTTTGAGAGTCAGGTTTCTAAATTGGGGGCTTGCAATGTGAATGATGCATTCTCAAGTATCGACATGCTATGACATTTCAGAATTGTTGTTTAGTTTTACCTACAATTC
Source organism: Ophioderma brevispina (assembly GCA_023653785.1). Taxonomy (NCBI): domain Eukaryota; kingdom Metazoa; phylum Echinodermata; class Ophiuroidea; order Amphilepidida; family Ophiodermatidae; genus Ophioderma; species Ophioderma brevispina. The sequence continues at coordinate 660 of JAMKCH010018904.1, forward strand.
GCACATTATTATTTCAATTCAGCGCATTTGATGACAATGTGTATTATTTCACACCAAGAATCATGTCCTTTGCTTTTCGGGAGTGTTGTTTTAAAAAATTAGGCTAATCAAAAATGTGGCATACATTTCAGGAATTGAGCAATGGAGCGCATACATGCAGTCTGGGCAGTATCAGAGATAAGAGCTAATAACGATATCAAATTAATTTCAGCTCTGCTGTCTGTTAATGTATGTGTTAGAGCAGACAAATAGCAACACTACAAACATGTTACAAAACCTGATACGGATATACCGGCAATCTAGAATGGCGAGTCTGAGGCATTGATCAGGTAAACATAAGTAACTTTTTATACTAAAGAATTAAATCAACGACACTGAATTAAAATCCCTGCCATAGTGGCACTGCGCGTTGGCCGCGTGACCTATTTAAATACAGCATCAGAATTAACTACTTACGCCTCTTAGAAATGTCATGCCAATACACTAGGTGATACAAGCATTTATAAGCCAATAAATCTATGAATAGATGAAGAAATGGAAGACAACAGCTGTCATTTACAACTGTCTTTTTTACTATAAGCAAAAGGTAAAACAATTACAAATAATCCAAGAGAGGGTTTAATTAATACAGGCTACTATAATGTGTATTTTTGTAACGAGCAACATATCCAGATAAACGTGCCCAAGGGGCGCTATGCATGTTGCGGTGGGCCATGAAGCGGGCTCAGCACATACAGAGAATTGGAAACCAAGATAACCAGAACAGATTTATGCGGAAGCCGATTAGAAGAAGGGCTAAACCGGAGTAGTACCCGGAGAAAACTGCGGGAACGAGTATGATCAAGCAATACAAAGGACAATTAGAAAAGCCAACAAGAACGAGCCCTGTCCGCGGATGAAGCTGCAACCCGAGACGCATTGGTGAACGGCGAGCGAAGATACGCTACGCCGACCCGTTGACTGATGTAATAATTTGGAGCAGCAGTCAATATTGGGACAAATACATGTGGAAATTTGTGATGCCTGAAGGGTTTTACCAGAGCGTCACCGTACTCGCTGTGCCACTGCACACCATGGACCTCTACACATGGATGGCGGGCTGCCACAGAGTTGAATGGTCGCCGGGTGAAACTCGGGAAGTGCTTTTATACCTTCAATATGGGGAAAGACGACTGGCAACACCTGTGCGTGCAACATTTCCATACAAGATGTTTATTGTGAGGACAGAAGTACTTTAACTTGGACAAGGTGTTCCATGTGTACAGGTCAGTGGACTGCAAACACTCAAGTTAAAAGCACAAGCTAAATTAACAAATACAGTCTATTTAGAAGGTGTTAATATTTTAGTTGGAAAATCTTTCCAACACTGCTGGCGAGTTCAAATTGTGTAAACGTTGTTATATGGAGTGTGAATGCGCACTATGTGAGATGCGATTTTCTTCCGTATTGAACTATTGGTGTACACAAATTGGAACTCGACAGACCCTCTTATAGGGGTCTGTACAGTGGATTGAATTGTATTTTTTTAAGTAGATTGTTTTTGTCGGGGTGTCTCCAAATTTTGGGCTGGGGTAAATTCATACTTGCACTTTTGGAAAATTAACATCCCCTCGTTTTAAGTAATAATTTTTTCCGATAAATGACCCGTGCCATTCACGACTGTAAAACTTCCAGTGACACGTATTGAAGCAGAATGCAGCTAAGGACAGTGAATTTGAAAAGCTGCCGTACTCATAATGGGATGACATGCCCTAATTTGCATTGAATATCTATAGGCCTAATCGTACGTACTACGTTATGCAGGAGATGAGCTCAATCATTAAGGTGTCGTGTTATGCAACATGTGATGTGACTTTATGCCGAATAATCATTTGGTACGTTTTTTATTCAAATAATAGATTGGTACGTTCTCCACGGGGCAGAACAATATTATGGTAGCTCCAATAGCAATTGTCAATATGTCCAATCCGTGGACAAATATCAAATTTCCGCCATTGTGTAAACATAAGCACAGCAGACTTAAACTTGAATCCTTTAAAGATTTCTTCATCAATTACAATAGAGCCCAAAATGGGTTCCACTTTTCATGGGTGAACCTGCTTTAGTAATGTATAGGATGGACCTCCCCTATGTGAATCAATGTTTCTCAGCGAAAGATCTTGTGAAAATTTTCAATATCTTTATAGTTCGGTATATAAGTCTATAATTTGTTCTTGGATTTCAGATATAATGAAACAATTTTTCTTGAATTTAGAAGGTTACAAAAGGGTGGTACACATTAATGATTCCTAGGACAGTCAAAAATGGGACCTATCTTTAAGTTAGCATAGCTTCTCAATGCAAGGTCAAAAATCAAAGATTCAACATTTCTTGGTAGGTGAAATGATCTTATTTTAGATATGATAGTCAATACATTCCAATGCTGCAGAAAAGAAATATATTAAAATGAGTGCAAATATGTTAACTCACCATGTATATTACTTCATACTTAGATATAATTCTGAGAAACAATCCCGCAAATTGAAAACAAGGCTGGAGAAACAGGAATCAAAGGTTGATATAATTTTATTGTATTATCAAGTACTTCAGGCACCCCCTTCCCAGAAAATAAGTTTATGGTAAGGGATCCGATCAATGTAACGCCAGCGGGTGGGGAATTTAATATTTTTTTCGGGACACACATAATTTCGTTGTTTTTTGATTAAAGCAATTTTGAATACGAAGAGAAAGTTAAAGTTTTAATCCTTTCACAGAGGGTACGAAGCCGTCTCAAAAAAAAATGGTACAATCAGGGAAAAAATTGGTTTTAAGAGAAATTTCAAGAATAAGGTCATTCTTACTTTGCATGATATTAAAGAACAGAAGACCAGGCTTTCAATGGTGTTTGTTCATCTTATTGCTTTTGTCATCTCCAGAAGATATAATCAATTTTAGTGCGAATATACCAAAACGATTTTGTGCCACCTTATGATCTGCATAGTTGTTTCGCGAGTTATGCCATGCTGTCTGAAGCTAACAAAAGTTTGCAACTTGACAAAGAAACAAAACACAGATTTAAAAAGTAAACAAAGGAAGACTAGTTTTAATAGTAAAACAGTTCATGATAAATATCTTCTTTCATAAAATAATAAAACAATTACAAATATTATTGCACGTCAATGAAATGGAGCTTGGAATTCATTACACAAAATTGGTTTGTTTAACAAATAATGCCAGAAGGAAGGAATTGCAACCAAAATAAAACTCCAATCCAAAGAAATGGTTAAAAATATTGGCACTAATATTGGTGCATTTATAATTATTGAAGTCAATAACAATTTTGAATTGGGAGCAAAAAGCATCAAGGGTGGGGGTAGGAATTTGAGTTTTATTGATACTGTTCAAGACCATAGAAACCTCTCTCTCCAGAGTGCTGTACGCTCGTGTTCTCTTCTAACAAACAACAGTAGCGTCGAAGGCTATCATCATTATCTAAAGGGGCATTTCGTGATCCAACGCCTAGTCCCCCGACTACCTAAAATTTGTTGAGATTTTTATTCAAGCTGAACCGTTAGCCTTAGTAATTCCCGTTTGTGCCCATCTTACGTGCAAAATTCGGTGCGCAGGTGCAAAGAAATTCGCAATTTTGTATTTTTCTGTCCCGTAAAACGGACAGAAATTACAACCACAGTAGCCTATGGGGACCGCGGGGAAACGGAATTGAAATCATACACAAAACGCACGATAGGGATCAGCTCAAATTTGGGAATTAAGCAGTTCTGAAGATTATCTAGTGATTAATGAATAAACAGAAGTTGCTGAAGAAATCACCGAAAATTGCCCGCTTTAAAGCCAGGAGTACTGATCTAACTTTTCCACCATTAATAACTGTTTTGTATATTTTAGAGTTTCGTTAGGAAGTAACCCTTTTTTAAAGAGTTCATATTTGTTCAAATAGTAAGATAATTAGGCTCTAATTCTGTCAACCGTTGTCATTCAACCAGAAAGTGTACAAACTCGAGTTTGTGTTCCGCAGTTACGAGTATCTGTCGAGTCGAAACAAGCAAATGAGATGATAAACCAAAAAAATAATGGAAAGCGGGTCTTTTCTCTTAATGTGATGTGTACGAACGCGACTGCTTACGTTAGTGAGATATAATGTTGAAAAAATCGGTTTCTGAATTGTACCATTTTGTGTCGCCGAACGATGGGTCATGGAGGAAAATACTAGTCCAAATTTCTGTGTGTCCGCCCGTATGTCCGTCGTATGGCTCGGTTAACCTTTCTAAAATGCTCTGCAGGCTAACGCTATCCCCGATTTACTTCAAACTTGATTTAGGATGATAGAGTGGGTGCCGCAATATTAGGGTAGCTTGGCGCATTATTATGCCATATTCATGAGATTTAATTGAGCTGATTTGCATTATTTTTCAGAACATTCAGGTTGTAACCTTTTTGAAATTGCTCTGCTGGACTAAACGGCTAATCCCGATTTTTCACACTGGTAGGGTGATAAAAGTGAGAGGTGCAACAGATTATGATGTAGCTTTTGGCTCATTATTTGCATATTCATGAATATATAAATTTAGGCTATTTTGGCAGGTCAAAATTACAACCCTTTCCTGCAGGCTTGTGTGCACGTATCTGGAGTTGCATAAGGCGTATAATGATTGTAAACTGGTGGAAGGAACGGGTTAAAAGAGTTCTCGACCTGATCAGAGTGGGCATATTCGGACGAAATTACATATGCAGAATGAGCTAAATGATATGCAAAAATCAGGGTTAATAATCGCTTATATTTTGAAACGTAATCGGATATGCAAAATTCTTCACTGCACGAAAAACCATTATGGTGCGCATCTTCGTTGCCATTTGATTGTGAAAAGGTTCCTGATACATGTGGCTTAGGTATGCAAATGAGTAATTAATATGTGTAATGCTGTATGCCTAAAAGGTAATCGGATATGCAAAATTCCTTGCAAATGAAAAAACTGCTTACCATAGATCTTGTTGTGACATCATATGGAGGGGAAGGGTGGGGTGTTATAGTTGAGGAGGGGGGTGGTGTAGGGAGGGGCGGGTGTGGGGACGGGGAGGGGTGGGGTGTAAGTGGAGATTATAAGGTGGGATGCATCGGGAAGGGGTGGGTGCGTCAGGAAGGGTGGGGTGGGTTGCATCTGGGTGGGGTCGGGAGGTGGGGGGTTCGGATGGGGGTGGGTGGCGTCAGGGGTATAGGTGAATCGCGTCGGGGAAGGAGTAGTGCATAGACGAGGGGGAGGGGACCTCATGTGACCTTGGTGACTTTGTGTGACCTTGTGGACAATGCCGAACATTGGTGACCTCACGTGACCTGCGCCTCACGTCACCCTTTGCCCATTCACAAATCGGTGGGCCGGGGAGCGGTCGTGTGGGATGCGACGGGGAGGGGGTGGGTGTTGGCGCGGGGGGTGGTGTGCATCGAGTGGAAGGGTGGGGAAGCGGTGGGGATGGGGGTGGGGGTGACCTTAGTGACCTCGTGTTACCTTTGACCACCATGGTGGACCTTTGTGACCCATGACCTTTGTGACCACCATGTGACCCTGTGCAACCTTTTGTGCACCCCATGTGAACCTCAGTGACCCCAATTAAACTCGTGACCCATGGGCCTCACAGGTGGACCCATTGATAGGTGACCCATGTGATCTCAGTAACCCCAACTGTGACCTTGGTGACTTCAAGTGATGCCTTGGTGACCTCAGTGAACATTTGGTGAACGGCATGTAACATTTTGACCACTATGCAACCTTGTGACCTCAGGGACGCCCAGATGGACCTTGGTGACCCCATGTGACCTTGAGACCCATGTGACCTTGGTGGACCACAGATTCACCGTTGGTTGACCTCATGTTCACCTTTGCCCCCATTCACAAACCACGATTGCGAGACGACACTAGCGGTCTTAACGGCCCCCCGCGATGGCATTTTTCAGACATTTCGGTTAAACTTTTAAAAAGCCTGATGGCTAAAAACACTATGCCCCATTTACTTCAAACTCGGTAATTTTCAGGGGATATAACACTGATGCTTCCCAGGCATTGTTCGCTTTCTAATAATCATTTGCCAAACTTCATCATAACGCAAGTGATGCGCGCAAACCAGCGACACTTGTGGTTCGAGATCCGCATTGTTTTGACAGGCTGTATTAGTCTGTAACACGTCTAATCGGATGGGTGTTTATGTCATTTTACGTATAGTAAGTTTCATGTTTATATAAGAATTTATAATAGGAGAGAAAAACACATTTTGGAGGTACATTTGTATGTACGTGTCATTCGGAAAGAATAAGGGTGATTATTTCTTGTTTAGAACGTTACTGAAACGCAGTCCAAAACGGGTTATTCACGAGTGGAACGTTTACAGTGAAGTTGAAGTACGTTCAAAAGGCCATTTTGTAAGCCTCTCACTTCGATGCGGCTAACAAGAATTCACTAAAAATAGTTCCAAATAAAAGAAGGCCTGGGAGCGAAAGAGAGGGAATTGTACGAAATGTTTATATTAAGAGGACGTTTTGTTTGCAGAGTAATAGGACGCCAAGTTCGAATTATTTTGCCATCTTTAGAATAGCGTGTGCTCACAGGTAACATGTAATACTACCCAGTGGTAGAAAAACGGTTGCCTTTTATATGAAAAAACTCAGAAGACACAAGAAGTATATATGTGTAATGTGTGTGATTAATCCATATTCCCGATGCTATCAAAAGTATTTACATTCAAAATGTACTTTGAACATACAGATAAGGCAACAATCGGGATCATGTTGTCGTAGCTAACAGATATAAGGTGATCAAAGTACACTTCCCACAAAGGTCAATGTCAATTTAAAAAGCCATATTTGTGCATTATTCCAAGGAAAAACTGAAAACTTAAAGTTTTTTTCCACCGGTGTAACTAAATCTTGTTCGTTTTATGGTTCGGATGTAAAGGAAAAATAATTACCTAAGAGAGCTAATAAAATACATTTTATATGTCTATTTTACTTGTAACAATGGCAGCGGAAAACATTATGATGTAGCGGATCAATGGATGTAAGAGAAAGATCAAAAATACGTTATAAAACTGAAACTGTAAGATAACATGTATATGGACATCAAACAATATGGGTAAACGTAGAATTAGGTATTCTACAAAGTTGATGAATGAATTGATCGTTGGTTTTAATGCGTAAAGGGGGCATTCGTGATCCACAACCGCGATCCCTCCGACTTACCCTAAACAAGTTGAGATTTTTATATGTAGATGAACCGCCAGCCTTAATAATCCATGTGTACATAACTTAAAAGAGCAAATTGGGTCGTACCGGCTGATTGATTCAAAAGATATGTTTACTCCGTTTTATTGTGGATTATAAAACCAAGCACGAATCCACCATTAAACTGATAATGTCATTGAAAAAGGGCAGCAGTTCCTGAACGGTCCGTAATGTGTAAGGGTTTAGTGTACAGTGTACAAAGCAAAATTACCGTTCTGATTGGAGTCCCAAGGAAAGCGATGGACACTTTCGAACCCAACACCTATGATGGAATCTATCCGCTCCTCTACACGACAACCGTAACACATAATGTCATTAGAAAAAGCAGATTCCGAAATGTGTCCACTATGAAAAGAGATTTTTCAGATAAAACCAACCGACAAAATTAAAGCGTTCTGAGTGGGTACGGCATGGGTTGCTTCATGACCATATCGACCTCGTCCTCGGCCAGTTATTCATTTACATAAAAAAAGTCAGGCATAACCCTTGAGATTGTTATCTCTCCATCTACTTTTGTCGCATTCTTGTTTTTTTCTGGTTCTTGGCTTTCTTCTCTTGTTTTCTTTCAACCCATCTAGGCATATTGTCAGTTCTATGGGCCGTGTAAACCACCCGCTCACCTCATTGGGCTGTCGAAATATAATACAGCGTTTATCTATCAGGCGCAACGAACACGCTTCCTACTCTGGTATAGTATATTAAGATTTCTAGACTTTCTCGTATTGGGCACGTATGTTAAAAAAAATTGCTTCCCGCCATTAAAAATCGACAGCTTGGAAGTTTTATAACAAGTAGATAGGTTTCAAAAATTACTATCTGTGCATTATTAAAGACGGGTGTTTAGACCAAGAGGTCACACCCATTGCTGGACAATTACTTTCTGAACACCCTATGAATTCGGAAAACCTTAACGGAAATAAACCACATAAAACGTGTGGTTTATTCTGGGGAGGGGGTTGGGGAGGGGATAGGGGAAAGAGAAGGAAGGGAAAAAAGATAAAAAGGGGGGAGGGGAGTGGGAATGGGAGGGGAATGGGGAAATTTAAAAAAAAGGAGGGGAAGGGGGGAGAGGAACGGGTAAGGGGAAGGAGGAGAGGGGAGGGGGAATGGGAGGAAGGGAAGGGGGAGAGGAGGGGAGGGGGAGGAGAGGAAGGGAGGAGTGAAGGGAAGGGGAATGTGGAGGGGGAGGGAAGGGGAAATGGGGGGGGGAATTGCGATGGGAGGCGGGGAAGGGGGAGGGGAATGGGGGAAATCAAGAATCACTGCAGAAAATAATTGATAATAGGCGAAATTTCTGGTTGCAGAAAGTAATGAAACAGACTGATGAAATGTGAAGTAAGTAAATAAAACAGTGAAATAATAGCAAGAGGCATGTTATAACATTAAGATAAATGCATATTAATTTGAATTTAAAAAATATAGAAATAAACGAATTAATGAATGTGAAGGAAATAATTAATGACTGGATGAACGAATAATGTTGTCCAACTTACTATGAAATAAGGTCATGAATTTTATGAATAACTGCAATATATAAAAAATAACAAAGAAGGGAAAGAAGGAAAGGGAAGAAGGGAAGGGGGGGGGGAGGAAGTGAGGGAGGAAGGGGGAAGTGGAAGGGCCCCGAGGGGAAGGGAGGGAGGGGAAAGGGGAGAGGGAGGGGAGGGGGAAGTGAAATGAAGGGGGGGGGGAAGGTCGAGGAGGGGGGTGGGGAGGGAGGGAGGAGGAGGGAGGGAGAGGTGAAAGTAAAGTATCGCAGCATTTAGGATGTCTGTTTCGCGCCAATTAGCGTAATGTTAGCTGTGACCTCATTGTCGATGGCTACTACCACAACAATTTTTTAATAAAAATTTAAGATTTTCTGTTCAATACAATAAAATCACCAGTTGCATTGACCTCGCATTGAATCAGTACGGTGAACTCTCAGTTCTGCCCTCAACAAAATGGCCGATTGGGGAAGTTCCGGTTGTTTCAATTCGCCGCCTATTCATACGTGCGAGCAAGCTATCCATGTAGGAGGTCAGTGATGATTTGAAACCATGAGCTATCCGTTGGCGAGAGCAGGATATCCGGTGTCAAGAAATGAGTGTCCCCCCATGAGAGTGTCCTAGTTCCTAGCAACACGTACGGAATAACCGTGACTTGTAGATGAGGCCATTGAGGTACAGTGCTGAAACAAATGATGCGGTACAGCACTCATGGAGAGCACAATAGGAAAGATGGGTGGTAGGACACTCAGTACACGGGACACGTGTTATATGACACCGGCAAAGAAATGGGTCCAATGACGAAACTACTAACATACATGGAACGGAGGGAACGTACATGATCTGGAAGTCTACCGGATGTAAATGTATGAGTAACGCACACAAAACGTACAGGTCAAACGTAGGTCAAACGTCGCAAAGAGCGTAAAAGGTCATGCCTGAGTCAGTTCAATCTCTTGCTTATCAGAACACAGGGTCGGAGCCGTGGTCAGACTAATACTGATGAGGAATGGTCGGCTCACTCCCCGTTCACTATCATGTTGAATTGGCAGTGATGCGTGGCCGTGTACGTTCTGTACTTTCATACTGTAGGCGTTAGTAGTCTATGGCGCTTGGCCCGTTAGGTATTCGGTGAATCAACCGTTTTTATACGACGTTCAATGCGTCCATGTCCGAAAGTGCATACCACATCACCGGACGCTTACCGTATATGAACGGAGGGCGACAACCGTAACGCAATTCCTTAATGGAGTTCCTTAGACGTTTTATCTGCATGCCTCAAAAAAAAATCATGCCAGAAGGATGTAATTGCAACCAAAATAAACACTCCAAATCCAAAGAAATGGTTTAAAAATATTGCACTATCTTTGTTGGCATTTACTAATTTTTGAAGTCAATAACAAATTGAATTTGGGAGCAAAGCATCAAGGTGTTGGGTAGGAATTGCGTTTATGATACTTCAAGACAATAGAAGAAACTCTCTCCTCCCGATTGCTGTGTACGCTAGTGGTTCTCTGCTAACAAACAACAGTACGGTCGAATGCATTCAATTATCTTAAATGGGGCATTTCGTGATCCAAAGCCTCGTACCCCCGACTTATCCTAAAAATATGTTGAGATTTTATCTAATCTGACCGTTAGCCTAGTAATCCACGTGTGCCCAATCTTCATGCAAATTCGGTCCGCTCGGCATGTGCAAGAAAAATTCGCAATTTTGTATTTTCTGTCCGTAACGGACAGGAAATTACAAAACACAGTAGCCTATGGGACCTTGGGGAAACGGAGGAAATTGCTCATAACACAAAACCGCAAGATCGGGATCAGCTCAAATTTTGGAATAAGCTTTTCTCAAGGATATATAGTGATTAATGAATAAAACAGAGGTGCTGAAATCACGAAAATGCACACCTTCGTGCCAAAGCAGGAGTTACGGATCAGAAACTTCCACCATTAAGAACTTTTCGTATCTTGTAGAGTTTCTTTATGAAGTTAATCCCTTTTTTAAAAGAGTTTCATCATCTGTTCAAATGTAAATAACATATGCCTCGAATTCTTTCACCTTTTCATTCAACAGAAAGGGGCACCACAAAACTCGATGCCTGAGGTCAGTCATATTCTCTTGGCTGATAAGACCACAGGTCGGCCGTAGGTCAGACAATTACTGATGAGGAATGGTCGGCTCACTCCCAGTTTACGATCTGTGAATTTGGCAGTGATGCGTTGGCAGTGTACGTTCATGTACATTTCATACTGTAGGCGTTCGTTAGTCTATGCGCTTTGGCCCGTTAGGTTATTCGCATCAACCCGTTATACAGACGTTCAGTGCGTCCATGTCCAAAGTGATATACCACATCACCGGACGCTTACCGTATATGAACGGAGGGCGACAACCTGTACGCAATTCCTTATGGAGCCGTTAGAAGTTTTTGCATGCTCAAAAATTTCCACCGTACGTGGCCATGTATTAATGATCACCACCGTGCGAATAAGAGAATTACAAAACGAACGTCACTGTATCGCCAAAAATGGCGTTCGTTAGGCTAGTTGGGGCGCCTACGTACATTGTATGGGTACGGCCAGGTGTTCAAGATTTAAATGCGGAGGACTTCTATTAAGCGAGGTTTAGATGGACAGAACGTGTATGCGTGTACCCGTACGCTAAAAATAGTCTGATGATATGACTAGATAGTCTTAATTTTTTTATGGCTGATGTTAATCATAGACTATCTAGTCATGACGTGTTGTGGTAGTGAAAGTGCCAGTTAAGCCAAGATACACAGCACAGACAGCTTCTGCTCTAACTTTACAGCGCAAAAGTGGCTTAAATATTTCTTATTGCATAAACGTATATTGTGAGGCATTATTGAGAGTCTTCTGCATCATGTGATAACCATTTTTCCAGTTTAAAATTCACAGTATGAAATTTTCAGGTGAAACCTTACCCTTGTTGTGTCTAATTGGGCTGCCAAATTGCAGCCCGAGTGTACACGTTGACATGAACCTTTTTTGGGAACAAAGTGTACATCGGGTACACATTGGGTATAAGACAATTATTCTACAGATCTAGAGATGCTATGTAATGTCAAAAGAATAATTTTGTTTTTTTATTTAGGAAATATACATCTCAAAACATCTCAAAACCTTAAATGGCATTGGAACTCCACAGAACAGTTGTAATTATGGCACCAATAGATTATGTCCAAATTTTAAACGATTGTGCCAGAAGTCACAATACTGAACTAACGATAAAAACGTGAAATTGTTTGCTCGATCGATCATGGAAAAAGAATACAATTCACAGTAGAAATAGGCTACACGCCTCGTACATCATGGGACCCTATTTACCCACCTATACGTTTCTACATCTAAAGTCAGATTGATGGGATTACAGGGGGCGATTAATTGGCCGTGTATTGGGTAAAGCAGTCGAAGATGCCGCCCAGTATCCATCTGTGTTTCTAAAGAAATACAAAGAGAAAGCCTAAACTGCAAAGGAGGTACTGTTTAATCCTTTTGTTGAATTACAATGTTGTATAGAGTGTGACGGTATATATAAGTAACATTTTGATTTGTTTTGTCATCAACAAATGCCCATGAGTTCTGGCCACTCAGGTACAAATGTCATCTGATATTACTTAACTGAAACACAATAAAGTCTGTTTCATCAAAGCAATATCTAAGAAGCTTTTGACATTTGACACAAGTAGGAATTATTTCTAGCTTCCATCGAGTGGTGTGAAATAAAAACCAAGCAATATCTTTATGTATAATATACCTTCAACCTAAATCAGCTCTGTACATGATTTTTTAAAGCAAAATAGCACTTTTTTAAAGAGCGCCCCAATTTTTGAAAAATTTTAGATTTTACACGGTTGCATTGGTAACTGGCTGGTAATGTTTGTTTAAGCAGGAAAAAATGTCTATTTATGGCGAACGAAAGAAGAATTTGTAATTAGAATATTAATATCGGAGATATCCGATAATAATTCAAGGCTGTGGAAGGAAACGGCCCTTTCCAATACGAAATAGCCAGGAAATTAGGTCCTAACGTATTTACGCTCATCCATTGTTGTTTTATTGGTTCGTCAAGTCAAGTGAGAGGTCACTTTCTTTGAAGCGTGGCCACTATTTCATAATGGACGGCCATAAACTTAGCATTTCAAGATCTGCCGTTAAGTACAGTATGGGATCCCAATTCTAGTTCAAATCGCTTATTTTATGATACATACGCATTTTGCGCATTCTCGTTCGAGGTGTTTAGTGGTGTTTCCAGACTAGTACCAATAAGACTTGCAAAAAATATCAAATTTTGAAAATTACCGTTTCCGAATGCGAATTCAACGAGGGAACAAATTTACCCTGTCAGAAATGTGTTTGGCTTCTTTTCTTATTTTAATTACGCCAGTATGACACAGTGTGCTATTGCGTAGTCTCAGTTAATGTGCCGTGCCATGTCGACGTTAGTTCTGTGCCGGTCACACGTCGTAGCAACGGCCTATAGGTCAGTAGTCATCGCTCTGTTTATGGTAGCAACAAACGGGTTGTGGCCCATTCCCAAGCTTTGCGGTTGTCCAGATTGGTTATCTGTCCAATGGCAACGCGCCTTTATGTACGCTTTGTTCGAGATCATTTGCTTGACATCACTGTCAGCCTTCGAACGAAGAGGATCAAAAATTTCTTTGCCCACCCACCTTTCCCACCTAGTACTGGTCGGGAGATGTTAATGTAGTATCTCGATGGCGAGGGGATATTGTGGTGTGCGAGTGTGATTTTGGTTAAAATAAAATAAAAAGTTTCAAAAAAGGAAAAAACACCAATAAAAATGGAAAATATTAAATAATATTATATTCTTATATACTTTTGATTAGAAGCTCAACTTCAGATATTCTAATTTACCGAACTGATAACCCGAACATCAGTAACGATCTGAGGCACACTTCCCTGTGAGGAGGCTCACGTACTCGTGTGAGTCCAAGCTGGCTACTACTAGCAAATATTTAATTAATAATGTAATTTTAGCGATTGTGTAAGGGCTTCGCTTTAGGTTATTTTGCTAATGCTTAGGGTAGATCGCCTTAATTGTCAATATGCGTTATTCACCCATGCTTTATTCAATGCTTACTTATTTGCTTAATGCGTAGGTAGAAGCCTTTGGTAAATATGAGTAATTCACAAATTGCTTTTATTCATTGCTTGATTATTGTTTGCTAATTTTAGTTAGGTTCTCCTAAAATGTAGTCGGAAGCTCTTCCATTAGTTACGTTGGGCTTTTGCTTAATTATTGCTTGCATCAATTCTTAGGACGCTCCTTATGACAGGTCTGCGTAGTCACCAGCAGCGAGGCCTATGATAGATTTTTACGTTGCTTATACTTGCTATATATATAGGCTATAAGCTTTTGCTTTGCTTTGCTGCACCTTCGACATTCTGAAGAATTATGGAATGCGGATCCATTGCAGTACATGTAATACATTTTAAATGCGCAATAAATTTTTGATCCTTATTGGCTGACAACATGGCAATTAAAGTTGTGTTGCCATGTTTAGCCTGTGTAAGGGTTAATGGGGAGCCTCTTCAAAAAAGTGCTGTTATTGCTTTAAGCAAAATTCAAATAAAAGCAATTGTAATGACGGGGAGCAAACTGGCAGTGTGCTTCGATTACACTGGTCAACAAATTTTTGTTGCAAAGAGGGTGAGAGCTGTTTTTTGGGTAATTTGGGGTCACTGATTTTAAAAAATGGCATTAGTCATAGTGTATGGCATATCAGGTCCAATTTTTTGTTATGGGTATAGCCCTTTATTAAATAATGAGATATGTATATGCCAATGTAACCTGTATGACAATGGTGACAACACAAAAGTATCTTGTATGATACCGCAGTTCTTTTTTGAGGGGTCCAGAAAGGGCAAATTAAATCACTTAAATCTAAATCAAAGCCACAAGGTTAATGCAGAAATACTGACATAGTCATATTAAACATAGCAATACCAGAGTTAAACGTCTAAGTTCGGCAATACGATTTGTATTGAATGTTCATGGAACAAATTTCACTTTTCCTGGATTTCCTTGGAGTGTTGCCTATCTGGATATGGTCTCGTTAGAGGCTCCAAACAGATAATCGGCCATCATATGTGTGTCCCATCATTCTGATACCTCTTCCATAACCTTTAAATCTGGTGAAATCGTTCAACCATGCTCGTTGCTAAAGTCACCTGGGTTTGAAGGAAATTCATCGAGATGGCTGTTGAATGAACCTTGATGCTCGTGTTGCAGCCCAAATGATGATAACTGGTAGAAATTTTTCCACCAATCCGTGTAATTCTTCGCTGTCATTCCATGCTCTTTTCTCCACATCTGTCTAGAGGGTACAAAGTTTTGGTCACTCATCAATTGTCGAATTTGAGGGCCATCAAATACCCCACCTTGACCTTTTCATTAACTCAGACCAGGGAATGCTGCGCACAATGTATGGAAGCAGGTACCGTCGTTGTCCAGAGCCTTGACAAATTGTTTCATTAAGCCCAGTGTGTGTGAAGAGTGGGGAATATAATTTTTCCCTGTTCAACAGTGGTTCTTTATAAATTCTTTTCTACCAACTGCCATGCTTGTTTATGCTGGCCAAATTTTCTCCGTCCAATGTGTGTCATAGCTCGGCTATCCCATATAAGCAGAGAAAAAACCTGGATATTTTGTATAGCCTCCTTGTTGACCAAGTAAGAATTCCCATCTTTAAGGTCCACCATATAATCCATTGTGTTCATTGTATGTTAGTAAATCTAAAACTAATTTTATATGCTCATATTTCTCTCCTTAGGTGTACACAGGACCATTGGAATTGCACCACTATATTTCCATTATGAGTACTACACACTTCAAAATCATCTTTGACCACTTATCCAAAATCAGGCGCCAATCTTGGGTCATAAGAAGCTACACCCAATGCATTTAACAATCCAGAAATATCATTACAGTGCCACCCAAATCTTTTTCAGTTGCAAAGTACTTGAAAGTTCATTTCCCTCTTACGATTAAAATGAACCTTTTGGCCACTTGCAGCAAGTGTTTTCGTTCCGTCTAGAAGCTAGAAGTTCAGATAGCTCCTTTGATAGGCCCCACATCGCGAACTCAAAATGCAACTTTTAGTAGTACCCGTAAGCCTTCTTCCATTCTAATAATGTGGAATATTTGATACATAATACTCACTCATGATATTTATCAAGCGTTATTACCTGTTTTATAACGGTGTTCCATATAATTTTCACCCATTTCCATAGAAAAAACTTGACCTGAGAGGGAAAACTGATGGCATTTTTGAAATCAGTGACCCCAAATTAGTTAAAACAACTCTTTAATCTTTTGCACAGTACAAAAAGTTCCAAGAACATGCCAGGTGGATGGATTAGTGCTCTGATGGCATTGTACTGAATAACCACCAGAGTAGAAGTTTTCTATGTTTTGTCCCTCGAAGTTACACAAACCTACACTTCAGAACTGTTTCCAAGTATTATAAATTGATGGATGATAATGTGTAGTTGGGGGGGGGGATTTATCTAAATAGTATTGTAGATGACAGAATTTCTTTAAAGATCCCTACGAATTGTGGAAAAGTTAGTGCGATATGCACTGAAAGGTCGACAAATACTACAAATTACATGCGCACATCAACATGTATCGTTTTATATGACGACTTGTTGTAGTGATCTTTGCAGGTTAATGCGCTACAAACGTTACATATTATATGTCAGAATCTTTTTTCTATGTCCTGCTTGGACGATTTTGCTACGAATATCATTATTGTTTGTGTTCAAAAATTAATTCCACTAAACTTTTTCGTCCATATTGGCCATTATATTCCTCCTGATTCCCGTAACCAATATGCATTATTTCACTAAGAATTTATATCCTGTCCTTGGATCTGGTTAAAAAAAATAGACGTATATACCCAACCATCCTGCTTCATCACTCAAATAGTTACATCTCCCGGGTTCATGCACCCTCAAACACATAACAAACGGCAAATAAAACAAAACAATAAAAACGAAGCGTGGCAATACTATAATTTGATTGATTGCCTGACTGCGTAAAATCCCTCAATTAAACTATTGAACGTTCAAAAAGTGTGGAGATAATCCAAATAAGGGTTTTTCACGAATTTCAACACCAAATTGTTTTCAACTCGTGGAGTGATTTCATTAAGGGTCCTTTTCATTATGTCATTTTTTTCTTGCCATTTGTCCTTTTAAAGGTTATGACGTATTCACGAGGTGGGGTTTAGTAAGACCAGATTTCAATCAATGATTAATTTGTAAGTAATAAGTTGTGGGCGTATACAATCTTCACGAAATGTCAATTGCAAATGGGCCATTACGCACGCCAAATTAATCTGTCGTCAATTGTTCTTGCTTATTTCTTGTAGAAGCTGAGTACGCATTCAAGAAACGAAAGGTTATAATTCCTTTGAATATGAGCGTCGTTTGAAGCTACAGATTGGTTTAGGAATCGTAATGGGCACAAAACTTTATTTCCCGTAGACCCGAGAAGCTGGACAGAATCTTTCCAACCTTCTGCGAGAATTGGTGACAGGGGAAAACATGGCTTCATTGGTTGTTAAAGAAATAGTTTAGATATTTGTGTTTTCTTTTGGTAGTGACATTTAAAATATGGCATTGTCTCCGCCCGCCGCCGCCGCCACAAATGACAGGAAGGTGGGAATCCGATTTGCCATTCTGTAATGAAATAGGCCACGTAAACTAAACACTGCAAACTAACCTGGGCTAATATCAGTTTGAACTTCACCAAAGGTGGGCTTATTTAAGGCGGAAAACTGAAAGCCGGGCGAAAGCTTACCCTTATGCAATACAAACCTCCCCATCTACAAATGTACTGCGTCTAGTAGAGTCAAATAGAGTGAGAAAAGACCTCATTAAAAGTTTTAGGTCTGTCCTTCACGCGTGAAAGGTAGGAGGAATTATTTTAATGACAAGGTACAAAAAGTTTGACACTCCTACCTAATAAATGTAGCTCTTAATAAATGTTGACCTAAATACTAATTCTCACTCTAAGATAGATGGATTTTCAATGGAAGTATCAGCTGAAATACCAGCATTTCTTCATTAAACTTTTAATTTGAACATAACTTACATTTTGAACCTGCAAAATACACTTCCCTTTTACGGCATTGGAGACATAATGCATTCTTATATCCTTGTACACATAACACAATTAAGTTTTTATTTGTTCAAATGGGTCTACCTTGTATTAAGAGATTGCACAACTCGGATTGACATCCTGGCCAACAATGGCATAATTCCTTCATCATTAACAGACCATGGAATTACTGAATGCATCAGTTTACAGTACGGCGATCTGTCAGGAACTTTGTCCAGAGTCCAATATGATTTGTATGGCAACAAAGGTCCCTCTCAATGTCACACTCGTCAGGCTATGAAGGAACGGCTCACGTATTTGAATCTCTATATGTTTAGTGACGTTTGTTTTGGGTAGATTCACATTGAGAGGTCAAGATGTTATGATTTTATACCTTATTGTCGGTGTCTACATAGTGACGGATGTTACACAAAATACGAATTTTTGTTTTCGAAAAATTGCATTCAAAATCGCGAACTATAACTAGTCGGTAACATTCCCCATATACGCTCAATCCGATTAAGAAACGAACTGAACAAATTCGCAATTATTTTAGCTATATTCATGAATTCTACTTGATAAAATGTGTAATACATTGGAAAAGTTACTCATCTTATCCCTCCCACCAAATTTTACGCAATTGCATTAGGTTTTTCATGACCTAGTGACGGATGTTTAATTTTCACCTATACTAAGCGTTTTTCAGCATTCGTCATTATGTAATACAACCACGGCGTTTTCCGAACATCCATCAAACCGACGTGCGTCATTGCGAATCTTCTCAATCATGTCAATTTGCGTTTTTATTACATAATGACTCAGGTTGAGGTGGATTGCGAGAGCACCGATTGATCTGTAAATTAAGATAAATTTCTAGTATAGCCAATATTCTAATTACGGAGTACATGTGTATTAACTTGAATGTTCTTTGTTTATTCAATCTTTGAACAAATTAATTACATATTTCACACACACTCGTGTTGTACTTCTTGCGTCGGCTTAAAATATTATCATGTTATCTGCAATACCGAAACTATTAATTTCCAGAAAAAATGGTCACCGGTGAAAATATGAACAGGAGCAAGGCACTGGACTGTTCCATCTGTTTGGATCAGATTTAGAAACCCAAAGAAGTACCATGTCTGCACAGCTTCTGCGAGAAGTGTCTCCAATCGTGGGCACCTTTTTCAGGGGGGGGACCGAGCACCATTTCCTGTCCACAATGCAGGAGGAACTTCAACGTACCAAATGGCGATGTTACCCAGTTCCCGACCAACTTTCACTTGAAGGAGGAACAACTAGGAGAAGAAGATAAAGAAGATTACATTACGAGAACAGTTTTACCGGAGATGGAAGCAATGGCAACGGAGTTTCCTGCAGTGCTTGTGACGTTGGAAAGCAATCTAGGGTGGTTTGCCAGCAGATGTCAAAACTGCAAAACTTTATATAGTTACTTGGTCTTTCAGGCACCACAAGAGTCAAGTAGAACTACAAGACCATAAAGTATGATGTGTTTAAAGCTGCAAACCGTGAAGTAAGCATTTCTTTTTATTATAATAATTCGCAAATACAGCATGTCCCACCCCTCTGGTTTGTCAACATAGCTGTTGTTAGATCATAAAATTAAAACCTTTATTGTTTAATTATGTGCTATGTAGGAAAACTACGCTTAAATCTTTGCCAACAGAAAAAAGTGCCAAGAACATGCCAGTGGAAAGTGGATTAGTGCTCTGATGGCATTGTACTGAATAACCACCAGAGTAAGTTGTCCTTAGTTTTGTCTCGAAGTTACACAAACCACACTTCAGAACTGTTCCAAGTATTAGAAATTGATTGGATGAGCTGTTGTATTTGATTTATCTAAAATAGATTGTAATGACAGAGAATTTCTTACATCCCTAAGAATTGGGAAAAGGTTGTGCGATATGCACTGAAAGGTCGACAAATACTACAAATTAACATGGGCAAATCAACAGTATCGTTTATATGGACGACCTTGGGTCGTAAGGATCATTTGCAGGTTTAAGGCTACCCAAAACGTTACATATATATGTCAGATCTTTTTTCTTATGTCTGTTGACGTCTGTGCTACGCAATCTTCATTATTGTTTGTGTTCAAAAAATTCGTCCACTAAACTTTTCGTCCAGATTGGCCATTATAATTTCCTCCTGATTACCGTAACCAAATATGCATTATTCATAAGGAATTTCTATCCTGTCCTTGGATCTGGTTAAAAAAAATAATAGAATAAGAAACAACAGCTCAAAATACAAATAGATACATCTCCCGGTTCATGCACCTCAAACAGCATAACAAAAACGGGCAAAAACTTAAAACAAAACAAAATAAAAAGCGAACGCCCCCCCACCCCCCCCCCCCGAGGCAGATACTATAATATTTATGATGGCCGGATGCGTAAATTCCTCAATTAAAATATTGACACTTCAAAACCGTTTGGAGATAATCCCAAAATAAGGGTTTTAACGGCTGTCAAACATCCCAAATGGTTTCAAACTCGGGGAAGTGATTCATTAAGGGTCCTTTTATTATCTTTTTTCTTGCCAGTATGTACCTTTAAAGGGTATGACCGTAGTCACGATGGGGGTTTAGTAAGGACCGATGTCAATCAAATGATATGAAGGGTAAAGTAATGTGTGGGTATACAATCTTACGAATGTCAATTGAAAATGCGGCCATTAAGTCAAGCCAAATAACGTTACGTTCAATTGTTCTGCTATTTCTTGTAGAAGCTGAGGTACAGCATTCAAATGAAACGAAAAGGTTATTAATTCTTTGAAGTATGCGCGTCTGTTTGAAGCTTACAGATTGGTAGAATTCGTAATGGGCACCAAAACTTATTCCTCCGGTAGCACCGATGAAAGCTGGACAGAATCTTTCCAGACCTGCTGCGGAGGAGAATTGGGACAAGGGGAAAATGGCTTCCATTGGTTAGTTAAGAAAAATTTATATATTTGTGTTTCTTTTGTGTGGACCTTTAAATTTAAAATATTGGCATATGTTCACACGCCCGCCGCCTGCGCCGCCACAAACTGAAAGGAAGGTGGGATCCGATTTGCCATACAGTAATGAAATAGGCCACGTATAAACAACTGGACAAAACACACCTGGGCTAGAGATCAGTTGAACTTCACCAACAGGTGGCGTATTTTTATGCGAGATAACTAAAAGCGCGCGAAGGTAACAGATGCAATACCAACCTCCCATCTACAAAGGTTACTGAACGTAATAGTGATCAAAATAAGTGAGCCTCATTAAAAGTTTTTAGGTGCGTCATTCCACCGTGAGAGGTAGGAGAATATTTTAATGACCAACAGGTAAAAAAGTTGACACTCATACATAATATCATATGTAGGCTAGTAACTAAATGTTGACTAAAAAAATTACATATTCACATCAAAGATAGATGGAGTTCAATTGAAGTATCAGGATGAAATTACCAGCAGGTTCATTTCATTAAACTTGTTATTGAACATAACTTACTTTTGACATGACTCAAAATACCATTCCTTATTACAGCATTAGAGAAATAAGCATTCTATATCCTTGTACACATAACACAATTAAGGTTTTATTGGTCATTCAAAAATGGGTCTACCGTGTATAACAGATTAGCACAAATCGGATTTGATTGGCCACACCATGGCATTTAAGTTGCTTCAATCATTTAAAGACCATTGTATTACTGAATGCATCAGTTTCAAATAAGCCGATTCTGTACAGGAAACTTGACAATGGTCACAATTATTGAGTTGTGGAATGGCCACAAGGTCCCTAGCAATGTCACACTCGTCGGATATGCAAGGAGGCTCAGTAATGAAACTATATAGGTTTTAGTGACGTATGTGTTTGTGATTCACAATTGAGCGTGTCAGAGATTGTTATGATTTTATTACATTTTGTCGGGTGGATTACTAGTGGACGAGATGTTAAACAAAATACGAATTTGTGTTTCGAGAAAAATGCTTTTCAAAATGCGAACTATAACGAGTCGGGAAACATGTCCCCATATACGATCAACCGATTAAGAAACGAAATGAAAATTCGCCAATTTATTTTCGCTTATATCATGAATTCTTACTTGAATATAAAAGGGATGTATACATTGGACAAAGTTACTCATCTATCCCTCACACCAAAATTTACGCACATTGGCGATTACGGTCAGGACAGTGACGGATGTGGAATGAAAATACTAAAGCGTTTTCGCATCGTTCTCATGGGAGACAACAAATCTGGAGTTTCCGAACATCAGTCAAACCAACGTGCGTCATTGCGAATCTTCTCAATCATGTCCATTGGTTTATTTACAAAGGACTTCATGTTGAGGGGATTGCCGAGAGTCACCTGCTTGATTGTAATAAATATAAATTCGATTCAAAGCAATATTCTCACTACTGGAGTACATGTTGTATTTAACTTGAAATGTTCTTTGTTATTCAAATCGTTTCGAACAAAAGTAATTACGTTATGTTCACACACAGCGTGTACTTCTTGCTACGGCCTTAAAACTATCATGTACTCTGCAATAACGAAACTATTAATTTCCAGAAAAAATGGTCACCGTGAAAATATGAAAGGAGCAAGGCACTGGACTGTTTCATCTGTTGGATCGATTAGAAACCCAAAGACGTTACCATGTCTGCAACAGCTTCTGCGAGAGTGTCTCCATTCGTGGGCACCTCAGGGGGACCGAGACCATTCTGTCCACAATGCAGGAGAACGTTCAAACGTCCACATGGCGATGTTACCCAGTCCCGACAAACTTTCCCTTGAAGGAAATAGTAGGGAAAAGAGAAAGATACATTACGGAACAGTTACCGGAGATGGAAGCCAATGGCAACGAGTTTCCTGCACGTCTGTGACGTCGGAAAGCCAATCTAGGGTGGTGGCCAGAGGTCAAAACTTGCAAACTTATATGTACTTCTGGTCTTCAGCACACAAGAGTCAAGTTGAACGACAGACATAAAGTTGATGTGTTTAAAGCTGCAAACCGTGAAGTAAGCATTTCTCTTTTATTATACATATTTCGAAAATTAAAGCAAGTTCCAATTGTTTTTCCAACATCGCGTTTGTGTTAGATTCATAAAAATAAAACCTTTAGTTTTATATATGTGCTAGGTAGGAAACAACAACAACAGCAATTGGCCAAAAAATAGCTAGTGAAGAAATGCGCAAATTGAACCAAAATCAAAGGGAACTGGGAAATCTTGACACAGTACGATGAAGATCGTATAGTAACAAATCTGCGATATTGGATGCAGGTAAGATCAATTATCTTTACATACCATTTATAAGGGATATAGGTGGATATTTTTCAATGGTTGCTCAACAATTCTTACTTAAAGCAATATTAGCACATTTTTAAGACGCCCCCAATTTTTTTCAAAATTTGAATATTTTGGCACAGTGTACGTTGGTAATTGTCTAGGACTCTACCTGCGAACGAGAATGATTAAAACAAAAGCGTATTATCACAAAATAAGCGATTTGTAATTAGAATTGGGATCCCCAGAGTGGATCCCTCCCTTATCACTCTATCTTGCCCTTCCTTTCTGCTACGGGCAGAGCTGGAAAATGCACGGTTATGTCCCGTCCCTGATATGAGAAATGTGCCCTCGAGAAAAAACCACTTCTAACTGGTGCCTAAAACGATTAAAAAAAAAATGGGATGAGAGTTAGACAAGTACATGGCGCTTAATGTCCCGGATATTTCACATTGGGAGTCGTTTCCGCAGCCGTGTATTACTTAATCCGGGGCACCCCCGATAAAATTATTTCTAGTCAAAATTCTTCGTTTGTGGCACATAGACATTTCGAGTCTAACCACTCACAGGTTATAGTTTATAGTCAGTTACAAGGCCCATCGTGGAAAAAAATATCCAATTTTGAAAAATGGGGGCGATCTTCAAAAAATGTGCTCAATTTGCTTTAAAGGCATTACGTCCCCAACCAAGCACGATTTTATGGAGGAAGAGTTCATTGGTAAAGAAACACCAGCGCTGTCACCTTCGGAGCCTAGTTTTTTATCCTTTTTAAGATAGCCACTCCTGATAATCCTCCCCTCCTGACGCGACTTAGTAGGGAAATTCACCTTATGCAGTAATCTCTTTTTCTAGATTAGTGGGTTCCTGAAGGTCGCATGGGCTTAGATCCGCTTTGGCGGTTAAACTGGTTTGTGAGCGCTCACCATTCCACTTCCTCTAGCATTTGCTGGGGTTGCTTGTAGTTCCATCTTCATGAATGGCTTTGAGCTACTGTCTGAGTCAGATGACTAGCTCGTTCTGGTGATTTTCGGATTGCTGATCGTTTATAGCCTTTCCTTTCCTTTAGGATGCCCAATATGCCAGGCATTTGTTGACTGATGTATTGCAGAACCTCTGCTTCCTACTTCTATTGGAAATTATTATCTTAGACCATCCCTGTTTTTTCACACTTCAGCCACTAGATCTTGATGAAAAATAGGCTGATAGTGGCTTTAAGTAAATTTCCTTCGTGGGGGGGGTCTGGGGGGGGGGATGCATGAGACTTAAAAATACGTTACGTTGACGTTTGACCTGTTTTGAAGCGTCTTCACTTCTAAATTGCTTGGTTCCTATGTTTTACTATACTGCCCAGGTCCATAGCTTGTACTTTAAAATCACATATATCTAGCTCAAACCATCTGCAAATTTAAGGCGGGTTGGAAAGTGAGCGAATAGTCAATATAAGCGGGGTTAGTTAGCATGCGCGATGCTGATACGTGTGCCTGAACGAGACTTTTTTCAATAATGATAGGATCAACGACGTCAATAGTATTCAACGCTCACGTACCATGCGTGCATTCGTATGGTCAATAAAGGTTCACTACTATTTACTTCAAATATACGTATTCCAACAATTATGCAATGCGCTTACTTGTATGGAGACTCTACCCTAAAAAGGGCACATGGCGATCGTCCTATGGTTTCTTCTATAGAACAAAATATTCAGGTATCCTTAAAACATTATTTAATACAAAAGCATGCATCCACATATTGAATGTTGCTATTTTTGGTTTTGTTTTTATAGAAATTTATTAAAAACGTACTTCCCCGATTGCTCATACTACCTTAATAATAATTAAATTGTGTATTTTTAACGCGCGACATAATAATAATAATAATAGCAGAGATTTATATAGCGCCTTATGCTATTGGCCTCTAAGCGCTTTCACAAATGGTCGCTGATTACTGTGGCCCAACCATACCATAAACCATTTAGCATCATTTCAAGGGATGCAGCAGATCGGGATCAGCGCCTTCCCTTATCAGCAAACATACATCGAGATAACCATCGCAGCCGGGATCAGCTTCCCAAATATGGCATGGGTAAATCGGGACAACCAAGCGGTTAATTACTTGTCCAGAGAAATTACAAGATAGCTGAATCTCACAGGGCTCGAACGCACGCCTATACGCATGGATGAGCATACACTGGAGTTGAGCGCTTACCTGATTGAGCTATCTTGTCCGCTTATCCACGTAAACGTGCTCAAGGCGCTGTGCGGCAGTCATGAAAGGCGCTCAGCACATCAGAGAACCCATGATACCTGAACAGATGCCGAGAAGCTGGATTTTAGAAGCAGGAGGAAACCGGAGTACCCGGAGAAAACCTGCGGGAACGAGTATGGATCGAGAAACCAAATTCACATAAAAGCCATCGAGAACCAGAACCTCTAACGAAACACTTGTTACCCGTGGACAGGGTAGTAAACACCAAATGCTTTGCACACCACAGCTAATCCAATCCACGTGAAAAAAAATGATTTTGTAAATAAAACTATATTTCCAAGCGGGTCTCTTTTGATTTAAGGCAATTAAACATGTACGGTACAACTTCGTTTAAGCCTAAGAATTCATATCAAGTAAACTTTATGAATTATACTTTCAATAAGTCTATGGCTTGTCTTGTCTTATAATGCTGTACAAGTAAATGCATTTGTGTTGCAGCTTCACGAAGGTGACACCCACTGGCAAGATGGTATGGTTAATCATTATCAGGCATGTTTGCAGCGTCTTGAGGAGAACCCTGAGATTAGCAAAGACACTCTAGCACAAAGGCAGCAACAAGTAGCCCACGTGTTGTAAGTTTTATTGTTGTTATTGCGCTTAAAGGTCCATGGCTAATAGCCTCGTCCCCAGAAGCCCCAGATTTCACCGGAAGTGGTCAACATTTTGGTATCGAAGAAAGCTACTATTTTTCTCATTTACCCTGTGAAATCTTAGAGCCAAAGAATATTTGATTTGGAAGTTATGAGCGAAAATGTGTCCCATTTTGGTCGACCAATATTAATTTTACAGAGTACTCTATGGGGCTTATAAAATCACGTTTTAGCTCTCGCATCAAAACGGATTGAAACTTTATAGATGGGGTTTTGGAGTGAAGGCCAATCTATCAAGATGAAAACTTCACATCCTTAAATCGGGCCATCCCCCTCTAAGAGTTTGAAAGTCAAGAAACAGTAATGGATATGTAAATAAGGCGAAGAGGTTGCGTTATTTAGAATGCAAATCTTTATCATGTTATGGTCAGGTGTGATATAGTTCGCTATCATCGTCTAGCCTCTTTACCGGATTAGCCTGGGAGCTAGTAGACATTTGTAACACATCTCGAGTACAAGAGGTTTGAGTGATTAAATATGTGGACAGCCTGACAGGAACCCCTGAACGTGATTCTTAAGTGCTGCAAATGGTGCATTAAGGAGAGGGGCCAAGACAAAGATTGTTCAGGGGTCAAAATTTTAAATTGATCCAATCGTATTGGTCCAAAAGTATACCATGTTATTTGTCTAACCACAAGGATTCAGAAAAGGTATATTTTGTACATCTACAGCCTAAAGTTTCAGAGTTTTAGGCTAAAAACAGCAAAAATCAATAAAAGGGTCAATTTCAGCTGTTACAGGGGTTCAAAGTTGCTCAGATTTGGATACAAAATGGTGCAAATTATTGGTGGAGCTCATAGCATTAAAAGAAGGAATAGTTTTGAGTGTCTCAAATGCTTAGTCCCATTAAATGCAAGATCAAGTCCCATTGAATGCAATGGACGTTTTCAGACCTTCTGTGCCCCTATATCGGAAATGTCTGCTAGCTCCCGGGTTATATGTTTCACCTATCTTAGTGATATTGGTAGCAGAGTCGGTTAATCAAATACTACGATCAGTGAAAGTTGTTGACACGATAGCTGATTAAATTACAAAGGTGACTAAAAGCAGAAAACATACAATGAAAATGGGAAATTTTGCCTATTATTGAAAATAATATTGACTTCAATATTGGTTTGTGCATTTTTCATGATCGGTATAACAGAAGTAGTGGTATAAAAACTCAACTAGGTGGTTGTGCCGAAAATAACACCTTTCATCTCATCTATTCAGTTATCTAGTATATTTATGATCCAATTTTATCCACTACGGATCAATGTATGCAATATTAAGTTGTAATAAAATGCCAAATAGATGCTATAAATCAATATATCTTAAGAACTGTTTCTTTTAAGGACCCATGATAACTTTGATATTAGGTCTTACCGAGCTAGGATTTGGAACTGCATCATTAAAATGATAACTGATTTCAGAAAACCGATACCCAGAAATGAATAATATATCCATATTATCATAAAAATTTGAAGAATATATATCCATATTATCATAATAATTTGAAGAATATAATCCATATTATCATAATAAAAATTTGAAAAATATATAGCCATATTATTATAATAATAATTTGAAGAATCGAGCTCTCATCGAATTAAAACAGCTTATAAATCTCAGCATTCTTTTCTTAATAGACCGTATTTAATAGGCAGCCATGTTGGTGGACAAGATAGACGCATTCCAGTACTACAATACTTTCACTCACAATGATGCCTGTGCAATCGCTAAACACGGATCGATCGACAGCTTAATGTATTGTAGTCCTGGAATGTATGCATCTTGTCCACAACATGTCTGGTGGCTGACGTCATATTGAATACGGTCTATAGCATGCTTGCAGGTCAGTACGACAAGGCCATGGAGTTGGTGGAGAAAGCACTTGACATGGAATTAAATGAACTTGGAAAACGACAGGAAAAGTTGGCGGATTTGCATTATCTCCAGAGTGTTATATGTGAGGAGGTATGCATTCCTTCCAATAGACCGTATTCAATAGCCAGCCATGTTGGTGGACAAGATAGACGATTTCCAGTTACATCATATCACCTTTCAATGATCCTGTGCAATCGCAAACATGGATCAATCGACAGCTTAATGTATTGTAGTCATGGAAGTCGGCATCTTGTCCACCAACATGTCTGGTTGGCTGACGTCATATTGAATACTGGTCTATTTAAAACAACAAACAGAGGCGGATGGGATGGGGGATGCGGTGGGGTTTGGTATCCCACGACGGGAAAATAAAAACAATAATATACTTTAATGCAGGGGAGATTATTGCTTTAAAAGCAGTCGCTTTGATAGACAGCCCCTGGAATTCGCCCCATGATGTTATTCAGCCTCCGCTACAGGAATCCAGGATTATGTGGGCACTGATTAAAGGTGAGTTCGTGATTTCAGCACCTTTGTTTATTCATGATCACTAGAGAGTACTTGACGAAATAGCCTATTATCAAAATTTGAGCTGATCCCATCTTGGGTTTTGTGGTATGAGCAATTGCTCGTTTCCCAAGTTCTCATAGGCTACTGTGCTGTAATTTACAAATACAAAATTGACGAATTTCTTACATATGCGACCAAATTTGCAGTAAGATAGGACAAACGTGGCTTATAGCTACGGTTCAGGTGATATAAAAATCTCAAATTTTAGTACGTCTGGGTACGAGGCTGGGATCACGAAATGCCCTTTAAAACACATTCCTATATACATAAGACAAGACCTGAATGCTCCAATCACATTATATATTTGTTTAGTGTAGATTCTCAGAAGATATATATGTTAAGGTGTTTTTGAAAATAATGAGAATTAGAAGGCGAATATTTTCATTCATTCACACAAGAAGGCGTATGCAGTATTGTGCATTAAATCCGACGTTTATTGGACAGACTTTCAATGTTTCAATTGAATTCAATAAAAAACCTCCAAACGTCCAGATGTTCCCTTTTGTGGTGGCATAAATTTCATACTTGCCTTTTCGTCTAAAGAATGATAACAGTTAATAAATCATTATTTGTTTTTATTAAATCCAAATTAATGTGGACCCTCTTTCAAAACATGTATTCTGGACAGCTTTCAAATGTTTATAAACTCTATATTGAAGGTCTCTATCCATGGTATAGATATAGAGGCATTCTTACGCCGACGAAATGATGACACGATCTCAAGAAAATGTACCAACCCGTAAGGGCATCTCTGAAACTCAGGAGAGCTTGGAAGGAAATGACAACAAGGTAATGAACGCCTTTTGTTCATCTATAGGTAGTTGTGTAATATCCTCTAAATATAAGCACAATCAATTAAAACAGGAGTACATAAGGCCTAAAGTAGGTTTGTTTTGCCGTCACGGAGGAAAAATATTAGGGTCGGTCGGATATTTTTAAGATGATCTTCACACTGATTGACTTTAAAAATCAATTACAACCTGCTACTATATAATTTTTTTTCATGACAAATCTCCGCAAAAAAGTTTGGAATTTTTTTTCCAGACATGTATTTATCATTTAATGAAATGTTATTGCCACTTTTTGCATATCCAGTGCAAAGCTCAGGTATTCCTATGTACAATGACGTCAAAATGATAAGAATCGATTTCTTCATGGTTGAGTGACATCATTGAATACTGGTAGGTCGAACAAAGAGGTTCTATATAGATAGAGAGGCACAAACGGTACGTAATTCTTTAGAAATCACAGTCTCGCATGTTTGCGACCACAAAGAAAACCTAGAAGTACCAACAATAGGGAAGCAATGGCTGCCTCGTCTTCTTCCAACATACTGTGTGTGCCGCTGGATATACACTAATCGGTAGTGATACAAATAATGTATGTGTTAGAGGTGGCCAGGTGTAAAAATCGTGTACCGGATCATTGTGCTCAGATTACTCTTTGTTCTAATAATGCAATGCGCGCTTAGGTGAAAAGATGTATCATTGAGGCGGTTTATTAACATCAAGGACGATATGTGTATTTCATTCGTTGTGTGGCCATGGGTAGGACAAAATTAACCACCCATACAACCCAACATCCAACAACTGATCTTTGGCGGATTGTTTGTATCGAATGACATTATGTGGGGTATACAAGCACCCAACTGATATTATTCCGTGCAATATTCAAAATGTCAGCGACCAGCACGAGATTGGTTTTGAATGCGTTCACCCCCTTGAGGTTTGAAAAAGAAAGTGCAAATTTCAATACCTCAGTTAAGAGTTACACAGGATTACACAGCTTAAGGCAGATAGGTTTGACTTGACCGACGGGGTATTTGCCAATAGGAAAATGTCAAAATGGCATTCAGTATGTCCTCATGCACGAGATAGATGTACAGAAGTTTAAGAGTTCACAGGGTTACACAGGTTAAGAGGATTAGGTTTGCTTGAACGCGTCTTTGAATAGGAAAATGTCAAGAGTGGTCATTCAGTATATCATCATTCCGAGAGTATCAGATGTACGAAAGGATCGTGCCATGGTGGAGGAAATTGAAGTGGCAACATGACGTACACACATTTTCAATAACAATTACAAAATGAAGAGCGCCGCTCATTACTTTTCGTATTGAATGGTGACGTCATATTTCTGTACAGCTTGGGGAGATTTTGGAAATTCTTGACAATGTGTGTTCTGTACGTTCGAGAGACTTTAGACCTCAGGATGGCAAAATTATATGCGCACTGATAATCGGTATTGTCTCGGCTATCGGAAGATGAAAACAGAATTCAAATAAGACTTTCGTGTTGAGTGTGGGTGTTGTTTGTTTATGTTTTAACTATTTCACCCTCAAATTTCGGGATTGACTCATGGCGCAACGGTACTGAAAGAAAAAAACAATACAACACTGAACAACGGAAAGTCGATTTAAATTCTGTTTCGCTTCCGATAGCGAGACCATACCGGATTTTCCCATATCATTACGCATATTCATTTGTACAACTGAGGTTCTAAAAAACTCTCTCGAACGTCATGAACACACAATACAGAATCTTCAAAATCTCCCCAAGGCTGTATCGCAAATATGACGGCACCAATCAGTCATGAGATAATGAGCGGCGTTTCATTTGTAAAATGTATGAAAGAAGTGTTGTAACGTGCATGTCGGTGAAGGAGAAGAGAGGCAAGGGCCCAATCCGAGTGGATTACAAGTGAATATGAAGCTTTCAAAAGCAGGGACCACTACTTCTCAAAGGCTATAAAACACATGATCAGCTGAGGGGCAATGGCTAGGCAGTTAAGAAACCCAGTAAATAAACGTAAACAAATCATTGAAAAAGAAATACTGGCAATAGCTATTAATGATAATATTAATGAACCTAGGAAACTTTGGAGTACAATAAAGAAAATACTTCCAAGAATAAATCACCTGTAACTAACTATTAAAACATCATCAGTTATGTGGATAAGAGATGCCCGATCAATAATGGGCTATTTACACTTCTGTAGGTACAAACTTGGCAATGAATAATACTAGTATAATAATAATATAATGTTGTGATAATTTTACTCTAACCCTGAGATTACAACTAATTTCAATTTTGTATTATAACTCTGGTTTGTATTGATAGAGATCTGAACTTTTAATTAATTAAAGCTACAGTATGATAATGTTTGTATTAAACTCCTCAGTTGTCAGACACCAATATGTACCCACTGGCATAATTGTAACCTTATTTGATCACGTCAGGTTTCCATTGATGGAAAAAGCTAGGTTACACTACTTCAAGGAGGTGAGACAAAAGTGAGACAAAACTATGGGCCCATTGCTGTTCTTCCATCTCAAAAATTATTGAGGTGCTGTACATGATAAGCTTTACCATTTATCTAGCTCATAAAACATTGAATCAGTGTCAGTCGGTTTTAGAAGTAAACACAGTTACTACTACTCTCTTTTAAATGTAACTGATCAATCCGTAAAACATAAATGATAGGAAAATAACAGGATCATCTCTTTAGTTCTAAAGAAGGCTTTTGATACCGTAACTTAATCATTCTAGTAATTAAAGAAGTCTGGTATCAATGGTAATGCAGAAATGGTTTAATTCTTATCTAAAAGGTAGATCACAAGCTGGTTAATATTAATTTGTAACTTCAGACTAAGAATATTGATATTGGGATACCCCAAGGATCAATTCGGGTCCTCGTTTATTTATAATTTTGTGATTCTTAATGATCAGTTTCAGAAATGGGTATGTATGCAGATGACACTTCCCTTTTAGTCAGTTCATCTGATCCAATACCCTGACAAATTGAGCTTAACATAACTTGACTAAAATTGA
This sequence comes from Ophioderma brevispina, assembly GCA_023653785.1. Classification (NCBI taxonomy): domain Eukaryota; kingdom Metazoa; phylum Echinodermata; class Ophiuroidea; order Amphilepidida; family Ophiodermatidae; genus Ophioderma; species Ophioderma brevispina. Next base: position 33,026 of record JAMKCH010018904.1, read on the forward strand.
CTCATTGGTTCAAGTCAATAAACTACCTTGAACATTAAAAAAAAAACTAAATCAATAAACCTAATCAGCATTAAAATAAAATAATTAAATAATACAAAATATTTCCGTCAGTATGAAGGTTCTATAAAGAGTCTCAATCATACAAGTATTGGTGTTATTTGATCAGTATTTATTGTGGAGCAATCATGCCGATTATGTTTGTTCAAATGTTTTCAAGAGAATTGGTGTAATAAGGAGAATGAAGCATTATCTTCCTCTACTACAGTCAAATATGCTTGCCAAAGCATTGGTCTTTCATTTTGACTAGTGCAGTTCCGTTTGGTCCAATTTCAATCCTGGGCACCATACTGATCTCCCAAATTTTGCAAAAACCGACTTGCCCGTGTCCTTTTGTTATTGCCGAATTCGAACCTCGGGGGACAAAATGATGAAAGACCTTGGTTGAGACTAATCTAAGGAGAAGATGGAATTATCAGATCTTAATTTTAACTTTTAAAGGGCCTTAAGCATTTTGCTCCTGATATATCTCCTCGTCTTTTACTTTTACCAGTTGCAACACATTCTAAAAGGCACTCGAGTCAGGCTCAGAAAAGTTGCATCATTCCTCATGGAATAACAAAGTGGTAAAAAGAACATTCCAGTACAGAACAGCTAACCTATGGATAATCTACCAAAAGGCATACGAAGTAAATTAGATTCTATGACGTTTGTTTATTTAAAAGTGCCATAACCACATGCTATACCTGTTTGATATGTTATATGTGTATGTACATAGCAAATTTGTTGTCGGTGTTGGAAATGCAGTGTGGGGGGGTAAGGTGTACATGCATGCATTGTGTTATGGTGCATGTGTATTATATGTGTGTGTATGTATGTGTGTGTATGCGGGCTGTGTGTGTGTGTGGGTGTGTACATGCTACATCTTCAAAGTGCTAAAGTGTTATTTCTATGATATATGTAAATAATCTTACATATGCACAGATACATGTATATGTGTTTGTAAGATCATGTACCATAACTTATTTTTTGTAATTGTATACTTGTCAATTATTGTTTCAGGTTATCCTGGGAGACACTACTTTGTATGAAGGAATTGTCCATAAAAATAAGATAATAAATTAAAAAAAGGTATAGTTTGTACTACTTACAACTTATGGGTATGGAGATATAAACACAAAGAATGTCAAATGGTCAAAGGTCATCACGACAGGGTAATCTTTACTATTGCTCCGATTTCTTCAAAAATTAGGCTCAATTGTTTATCTTTCCTCAGGACTGCAACAAAAACATTTTGCACCGTCTAACCCTATTTTTAAAATTCGGAGATCCATAGAGGTCAATGGGTATCTCGATAAACCAATACAAATAGAATGTAACACTTTTGTGGCAATCCCTGTGGAAAGGTTAACATTGAGACATTTTTTTAAAGAAATCGGTGCATATTAAAGATTTAACCTTGAATGATGACCTTTGACATTGACGAATTTGTCTTATACCTCGTAACCCTAAGTTGTAAGTAGTACCAACTATACCTTTTTTTAAAACCATGGAAAACAAGAAGAAAACATGTGGTTACCTTTTTACAGCAATCGACCGCTTTCCATTTTGACAACTGTATTATGAATTTTCCGCCCACACTTTCTAGAGAGGGCCCCCCCGTGAAATTTGTATGTAACCTTCATAGAAGACAAATCCACTGAGAAATGATGCTCTGCTCCACGGTCACATAATGCCCAAATGACCAACTATAAGCTGTGTCCCATCTCTTATGTCCTCAATCTGGGACGATATGCGGTACTCCGAGACGATAATGCCTGTCAAGGATCGTTATGAGTACTTGAAAGAAAGGGTTCAAAAAAACTTCAGTCGCCTGCCATCAAATAAGCAAATTGGGCACTTTCCGTTTCACATAATCCTCTTATTAAGCACATTAAATTGAGTACAGGTATTAAAATTTGGCACCTTCTCTTTCAAACCTAACAGTATTCAAAGGAATGTAACTCAACCATAAAGTAATCAATTACTTATATGTTGGGGTCATTGTACAGAGGAATAAATGAGCTTTCAACTGATATGCAATTGAGTGTAATAAAATTTTCCAATTAAATAAGAAATAATGTCTGAAAAAATTTCCAACTTTTTTTGAGGAGTTTAGCCAATAGCTATGGTAT
>JAMKCH010018905.1:0-42897 GCA_023653785.1 Ophioderma brevispina
CATGATATCATCACTGCCCACGGTTATTCAATTTGGTTGTTTTCACGGCTATGACACCCAGCTCTACCTGACTTTCCACCCTCACCCTCGGGATCGGGAAGCAGCCATAAATAAGATTGAAACATGCATTGAAGACATCAGATCCTGTGTAAATCCAACACTGATATTAAATGACAAGAAGACATTATGTTGTACTTTCGCTCTAATTTTAGCAGATCGGCTATCAACTCTCAGCCATCTATGATCATTGGCATTGACCTGTTATACATCCGTTCAGCTGACGCACGGACCTTGTGTCATCTAGACTCACCACTACGAATGATCAATCATAGTTAACAGCTTATGCACAGCTGCTGGCTCTCAATAAGGAAAATTTGGCATTTCGTACAGTACCTTGAATGAAAAATCTACCCATCAGATGGTCCACGCCTTTGTTTTTTACATCTAGGCTTGGATTCCTGCAATTCCTTGCTTTATGGCCTTCCAGAAAGAGAATTGACGAAGGTTCAGCGAGTTCAAAAATGCAGCTGCCCGTCTTGTCCTTAAAATCCCGACGAGACATATCACACCAGCCTCTACCAACTACATGGGCTTCCAATTAATCAGAGGGCAGTTTTTAAGAATCTACTTCTCACTATAAGGCCATCCCCGCATGTCCCCCTGCCTATAATCTCTGAGCTCATCCAGCTGTATTCACCACCGTGAACCTTGATATCATCTTCTTGCTCCTCAGCTGAGTAAATCTGCCAACTCGTCAACAAAGTTCTATGGTCATAGATCTTTTGCTTACGCGGCAGCACATCTGTGGACTAAACGCCCTAACAGTATCCGCTTAGCTCATTCATCCCTTCAACTATTTTTCAAGTCACGTCTGAAGACATTCCTATTTACAACATTTTTGGCTCCTGATACGTATCCTAGCTGTTTCTGATACAGCATCCATATCACGTAATTATAATTCTTTATTTTTTTTTCCTCTTTCTTTTCTTATTCCCTCATACTCTTCAATCCGGTTGCCTAGGATGTTGTTTTCATCACTTTAGTTAGGGTTAGAGGCATCTTGAAATCCAGAAATATCAAGACTTAACCGATGTCGCTGTGGGACATACACACAGAGCCTCACAGCTGACGAGTCGGTGTATCCCCATATGTTCTTTGCATGGGAGGCAACTTTCTCTTCTATCTGTTGGTCCCAATATATGTTTAATTTCCACTTGATTTAAAGTTTTTTGAACTTGTGTCAATTGACTGTATATCCTTGTTGTTTTAACCTTAGAATTTTATCTATTTTGTATTGTCGTATTGCTTTTTTTTATTTGCTCTTTTCTATTTGACGCCCTAGAGGCCTCTGCATTGGCGCTTATCAATATTGTTATTAATTCTTATTCTTATTATATTATGTTTTGTGAGAGCTTTACGTCAAGCAAAATCAGTACTTTTAATTTTTTTCAGGACACCTGATATGTGTATCTCTCGTTGCACCTCTTAACGAAATGGGGGACGCTACAGTACTTCTCTTCTTTTTGTGGTGCAACTTACAATCGCCATTATGAATCCATGGTAAGCTATTGTGATATGGGAAGTGCATTCTATAGTATCATGACCAAGAAAATGTAGAGCAATACCGATGACCGTAGTTTGTCAATTCCCGTCAATAACGACTTCCCACATTGCTGTTGTAAATTGTTCGTTTTGCGTAGGTGACAGTGCTTGAGGTCTGAACACATACTTTTTCAAATAGTCTTACAGAACTAAATTCATTGCATTGAATTTTTGGTTTATACTTCCTTTATAATAAAGCAGAAAACAGGAACGCTCTATGTAGTACTGTATTTTTAAACTTGCTGCATGGCGTGGGAATGATTTTTAAAACAGTTCAATATAGTCCGCTGAGTTATGTCGGGCGTGTTGGCTCGCCCCCCCAACATTCCCAGTTTTGAAGCTTGTTTTTTTTCTCTTTGCGAAAAGCCTGTCTTTCATTTTCTTCGTCTCATAGAACAAGATCAATGAACTTAAAACCTAATGTTTTCTCAAAAACGTGCTGCCTTTGTTCTGTTATGAGGCTGAACTCGTTGAGAGACCAAACCGCCTTCCTACATCTAATTTAACCCACCCAGAGTAGACCAAAGAATCATGATTTACTAGAATCATTTCATCAAGATTTTTTCTCCTCTCCAAGGACCTTACAGGTCGTGGGTCGGTTCATCAACCTCCCAACCCCCCCCCCCCCCCCACGAGAGCGTTGACCGGGAAGACAGGTTTGGAAATCATGCAAATCAGCCCTTTTTTTGCCTGGCCCGAAAATTTCAACCTGCAACCGGGAAAATCTGCCTCAAAACCGGAAATCCCCCCCCCCTCTACAAGTGGGACCTCTATTAACCTCGTCTACCTAGCCATTTTGTAACAACTCCCGCGGGGGGGGGGGGTTTAACCCCACCCCTGTGATTTCCGTTGACTGAACCCCCGATTCCTGTAACTTTGGTACCAAAGGATAAGCTTAGCGTTCTTCTTCCTTCCCCAATGATCACCAAAATAAGTACCAACATCCCTCATTATGACGTCAACATGACGTCATATTTGAGGAAAGAACGAAATACTGAATGTGTGTTTGGGTGTTTTGGTAAATGTGGTATTTCGCAATTTTAAAGCGACTCAACAACCTTATTATAGCTCTAAAATGCGTCATTATAGAAACTAGTCATTCCCATCAAGTAGAGTCCAAAAACAGCAATTGAAAACTCTGATTTTCAACCTTTTTTGGTGAAAAATTTAATTTTCACTGTTGGTGTCTTCTCTAGAAATTGGCAGTTTTGCTTACCTGTGAATTTATGACGTCTGGTGACGTACTGCAGGCATGTGGTACACTCATTTGGTATCAATGGAAGGGAGGACCATAACTATCTATTGGTACCAAAATCAAGTGTCGGTTGATGTTCCTGTTTTGTGTTTAGGCAATGTTTGGTACTTTCTCCTCCCGCAAGGGGGGGAGTTGCCCCCCCCCCATCCAACACTAGCTTACCTATACCCCAGTGTATGTTTGTTTTTGTCATTGAAAGAGTCGGAACAATGTCAATTGCAAGTACATTAAATAATTTGGCCAACAAAAAGGGGGGTTTTTAGCAAGCCGGGAAAAACATGGACGGGGGGTGGTAACACCCCCCCCCCCATTCGGTAGACGAGGGTTTCCAGCGCGCTGCTTTACATAACACTCAATATCACTTGTGTCATAAAACAATGTCGTTTTTTTCTGCCGGTATACATATTAACGTGCAAAATAGTGAATTTGTTCTGGAACTTTCACAGTACAAAGAGGTACGAACTACAGCCGTAACGAATGACGAATTGTGCCTATCTACTGAAGAGAGCAGCATATCAGCAGACCGAACTTGTAAAGGCCGCGGTGCTTAATTCTAGGGCATAATTACATTATACCCTTGGCAACCTACATGTAAATCGGGTTGTTTAAAAAGTTGTGTACATATGGGTGTTGTTAAATATATGAACCTACCAACTAGTTTTGGGGGTAAAAAAAGAAAAAACAAATTAAAAAACAGTTGTGTAAATGTGTGTAACCCATTTACAGAAGTTGTGTAAAACTCCACAACATTGTTTATTTTTTTTTCTTACACAAAAAAGAGTGTCCTCAGCATACCGCCCTCATTTTGTGTAAAATTGGTTTTTGACCGGGGGGGGGGGGGGGGGGGGGGGCATAATTTTTTTTTTTTTTTTTTTTTTTTAATTTTTTAGTTTTTTTGTCAAAAAATCAAAAAAAGTGTGGGCCAAAAATGCATTAAAAAAGAGAAAAAAACAGCATTCGCATTAAGCATTTTTTCTAAAAAAAAACGCAGTTTTCGCATTGCGATTTGGACATTTCTTTCTGAGACAACTTGTGTTTTTTGCCTAACTTGTGTTCAATTTGAAAGTAACAAAATCGCGAGATACTCCTCAATGTACGAAAGTAGCTTTCGCTGAAAGTTAAGCGGATCTGATGTTTGGACTTAACTACTACATCACTATTAGCATCGTAATTGTAAATGTGACCCGGGAAATACCTGTCTAAGTCATCAATAAGTATTTTGATGTAATTTTGTTGTTAGAATGTGTATAAAGCTAATAATAGATATTTCGACGAAATATCCGTGCCCTTCAAATTTACACACATAGGGCAAGGTTGCTAACCCCCTCTGGATTAAAATGTTTTGGCTGAGTCTATCAAAACAGATATCACCTCAAGCAACAGGTTTCTTTTCAATCTATTTTCAAAATTAAAATTGATGTGTAATGGATTTGGATTTTCAAGCAAAAATATTTGAAATGGAAATGATTTGAATGTCCAATTTATCATATTTTAATATTTATTATCTTTTTTAGATTTGTCACTGATTTATATAAATCTCAAAATTATTCTTCATTTAGAGAAGATCCGCAACTTCCTGCAAAAGACAAGAGATCTTTGAATAAAACTCGACTTTTCGTCAAAACAAAGCAGCATATAGAGGGATAATAGATTCCTTTTCCAACTTTACCTGCGACCAACCATTGTTCGCCAATCAGCTCTCTTGCCAGTGATCATGTGACCCAACGCTAATCAAAACACGGACTTGTCATTACCAACAAATTACGGTAAGTAACAGCGCGGTTTCTATTATTTTGAGGTGATGTTGTCTTTTTGTTACCGCTGATAATGCGTCACCCCGCCATGAAACTCTAGCTTGTAAATTAAATTATTGTCCTAATATGTCTTTACAAGCGGATAAAAATGACGGGGAAGCCGGGATCACGGGGTCTAAAGCAACAACTTCTATTCTCGCATTTATGAATTCCTATGCCTGCGTGTTCATCATATTATAGGCTTACTGGTTTGTTTACTGAAGTCGTTATATACAGGGTGGTCATGGTGCATCATTTAGATAATTAAAGATCGAATTTGACTTTTACCTATCTTATATGATGTCATATTTTATGGGCAGTGCAATTTTGAGCAGTGGATGCCGGGCAGACATAATTTTTTTTTTTTTTAAATCGACTGTCCATATCAATATGCCCTCATATGTAATGGGTAAGCAATAGTATCTTCTCTTTTCATGTCATTCATAGTTTAGCTTTGATTGCCTTATTACCAATATTTCTTATTTCGATATGTAATTAAAAGACAAACTATTCTTCACAAAGGCAAATTATCTTCACTAACAAAGGACTTCCAACCCGTACTAGTAATATTACAGTCATGCATTTTTTGGTATCTACCCATTGTGGTATTTGTAAACATATATCATGTTCAACGGATAAAGTGCAACGAGAGTTCAAGGCATCCGCATTTTCTGTCATATTAGAAATCATAGACTATAGACATTTCAGATTCCTCCCTTTTATTTGGTTACAAAAAGGTGGAAAACCAAATGTGAATATTTATATGCTTACATTCACTATAAAAACCTAGACTGAATTTCCATTTGCTGCCAATAGACAGTAGAAATTTCACATTTTGTACCAAAGCGAATAAGTTGTCCCCTCAATCCTTTCACAAATATTTTGATAAGAGTTTTAGATCAATAACAAAAATAAGATTTTTCACATTTGAAGACCCTGTTATGTGAATGACTGCGCTTTTCGTTGAGAGCACATACCCAAAACTGGTTGACCACTAAAACGTATTGAACAATGTCGTATCGTATACAGATCGTAATAACGACGTTTCAATCAATAACAAGGATATAAAACTCAAGGCAACACCTGGCAGTGAGCGTTTCAAATATGTGCCAAAAGCACTCTAGGTGGACCGGTAATTAAATACTCCGGATGCCAGAGGCCAATTAGCACTTATTTTTTAAGTATCTAATGTGAAGTACCCAATGTCTGGACAGAGACCTGTTGCCAACCGCCTTAAATCCAGTGATAGTAACATATTGGTAAATTACCTGGTGACTGGTGATCATCTTCCACCTGGAGCGGACTCCTCTTGGGCTGATGTCGAGGCCTCAACATATTGAAGAATAGAACCAGACTGGCCGATCTAAGATTTCCTTACAGAATGGGGCTACCTGAACAGATCAGGACCTACCTGTGCTGTGGAACATCAACACAACAATGGAACATCTCTTGGTCCGCCCCCTGTTGGAGCAACAATGCTCAGACAGGAGGACCTTTCGGAATTCATTGAAGCAGCAAGACGTTGAACCCATCTTTGAGAACCACTGTGTTTGGCCACGATAAGAAAGTACTATTTTGTACCGGTTTTCTTTTTTTTACCTATAAAATCTACAAAACCGACACCTCAGAACTGTTTTCCAATAAAAAAACGTGCAAGATGCGAATTTTGTTAAGCCTGCAACTCTGAGGGGATAGGTGGATATGACTGATTTGATGGTGGATGAAAATGATGAATGGTGGTTGGGTGGATGGATTGCTGGGTGGATGAATGAATGGGTGTGTATAAATGGACAACAAATTACCCGTTAACGCAACTCAAATGGTATGAGGTTACGAAGACCCATAAACTTCTAACGCAAACCCTATCTTACCCTGTGTATTGATTTTGTAATAGACCAGGCGCAAGAATAGGCGTTCGCGTTAGACGTTATGTGTTCTTCGCAACATCAATACAATTCGGTTGTCGTTCACGGTAATTTCTGTCATCATACACACCTCATTCATTCGTCCACCCCATCAACCATCTACCCTCTTAACGATTTTGTCAAAGAATCCTGTCGATGTCATGCATGCCTGTATATCTTGGTATATTGATATCCTTCATCAGCAACTGGGGGGCCAAGACTTTGGAATTGACACAGACATCGACACCCTATACGCTCACTTCAGTCGCCATCCAAATAGGCTAGTAAATAACATTCGCCCACTCATTAATTCATCCATCCATCCGAAAGAAGTAATGGTTTATCAAAAGTAACATGGACTCTGCCCTCCGAAGACAAACCCTTTGCTTTTCCTTTCATTTCTAGAGAATCAATTGTTATAGTGTGTGTGACTCTTGGTTCATTTTCGTAATTAAACTTATCGTAGTCTAAGCACCATCCGCTGATAATGGGTATGTAAAAACCAGAACCGTAATCAGCAAGAGAGCTTCAAGAGTTCATAATGTGGCAAGATAAATATCATAAAGCTATTATCATATCTTTCTGGGATCATTGTGGTGTGATGTGGCGGTGTAACTTTTTTCTACGGCGGCTATACACAAACGCTGAGGTTAAGGTTTAATTGGAAATTAGTCAAACGCGATCTTATTGTATTTTAATCTTATTTTACACCCTTATAACCCATAACCTTAAGGGCTGAACAGGTCTTTCTTTTAAGAAAACTAAGGGCAGCACTGATAACGCACATTCCAACATGGGCAGGCCTTTAGTGCTACTAATTACATTTTAGTAGATGAAAACATTATTTTTGAATATTTTTTAACTTGGGACTTGGGTAATTTTGGACTATTTTAAAGTATATTAAAAAAAGCAAAAAACTAAAAATATTGATTTTTAAAATTGATATTTTTGCATGGTTATAAGCTTTTATATACATTAGCCCTCATCTGAAATTGCTTAACCCCAAATCAGGCCCTTAGGGAAACAGAACGTTTATAATAAAAATGACTCCGGAGTCATTTATTCAGCGACGACGGAAAAGCGTGTAACATAAGAAAACACATGCCGGAGTTGATTCCCACGGCATCCACTCTGTTTGATCGGTCTGTGATCCTCTTTGGTTTTAATATTAAACACCTAGAGTCCAATCAAGGGGGGTGGTTACCACTCCCCCCCCCCAACGGATGATCCCCTGTCGGCACAAAAAACGCAAACGAATACGATATAAGGCTTTATGTAATGTTAAGTTCATCCTTTGCGTCATTTAGCGAAAAAAATGGAGGTAACCCCTTCCTGGGGGTCAGGACGTCCCGTCAAAGTCGGAAGGTGGGGGTGGTTGCCACCTTCCTATTACTTTACTGTGTACAAATGCCCAAAAAAATGGTACTTTATGAAAGTATGATGCTTATACTGTAAGTTTTTTTTTTCTAGTTAGATTAAGAACAGGTGTATGCTTAATTGGCACCCCATTATTGCCAAATAATACAATTTTGCTTGCATAAATGGCTAAAAACGGTCGAAAAAACCTCGATTTTGCGATTTGCTTAAACTTTGCGTAAAATAAAATCTCAGTTATGACGTCACTTATGACGTCAGGTTGTTAAAACTGATATGTTGTATTGATTTGAAGAAAGGGATATGTAGCTACACACTGATACCAAACAAGATGATGTTTGTCGCTCAATTACGAAAAAATCAGGGGGTGGTAACCCCCCCCACCCCCCCCCTTTGCGTGAAGTAGTACAAAAAAGGCCTTGGTTGCGAACGATGCGTTAATGGTACGAGGTTATGATTTCATGTTATATACACAATTTGTCTTAAAAAGTTAGCCTACTAATTACTGGATGTTTTTGCTCTTATAATGCCCCATCTGTTTGGGTATGTTCTTTCTTATGTGTAAAATATATCTGTATTCTTCCGTGGCCAAGGACTATACATTGCGAGCCAAGTGAAGAAATTATATTTTGTGCCACAGCCGTTTTAAGAATGAGAACGACAAATTTAATTCTTTTCACGCAGGAGGTAAAGCTTATAAAATGATGATTATCTCGATACAACTCAGAACTAGCAATAGTCAATTACAAATTTTAGGACCAGCAAAAAACATTATTTTGATAATTTACGGTGCTTATTGAATTCAATCTAATATTGAAACAAGAGAGCAATTTACTGTCACTCTATTGGCTTTAATCGACAACACTGTTCGTTTACCTTCCTGTTGAAAGATTAAATTTTTACCTTCTCGCAATGATTGAATTCAAAAAATACAACTTTAAGGCTTTCAAAATGAATGAGTCAACATCAGTGCTTCACACACAAAAAAAAACGTGAGTAGGTGCACTGAGTCCTGTCTCATGAAGGAATGGATTTTAGATAATTCATAGATAAGTTTATATCCTATATAATCGCAGTTTTTACGTATGTTTTAATGTCGGTTTTACAGAGAACGGCATAATAAAAATAATTGTTGTTATGATGCTTTGCTCTCACAAAATTGGACACACCAAATTTGAATATTGCTGTGGTTTCCCATTGTTACCTTAAGACTTTACGTTACTGACTATAGCACATATGCAACGTTTTGATAGGTTTACGCTACATAACCGTTGACAAGCTGCCTTTTCGAAATTAAAGCTAAACATACTAAAGACACAGGCTTAGACACATTGAGCAAAACCTCACGATAAAAGGCGAAAATTCCTATTAATCGCAGAGATTTAATAATGGATAATGACTGTATTTGTAAGGAGTAATGAGCGAGTGGCGGCTTCTGTCGAGAATAGCAGCTATAGTCTTCAACTAAAATATACGTGTGGGAATTTTACATGGTTGGTTTTTATCATATAGTTGACATAAAACATCCTTACTATGTATTCCGAACCACAAAATTGCCTTACGACGTTTATTGCGAACTTGCATTCTTTACATGGCAAATAATAGATACTAGTGGATACCAAATCAGCTATGGCTTAATTTATTTGGATAGATTGATGAAGCACAAAGAATAATGTTGCTTAAGTTTTATATTTGGTTAATTAGACGGACACTACAGGTTATTGAAAGCAATACCGCAAAAGCTCTGCTCTTGACCCTGTTCTATCCGTGCTTTTAGCAATGCGGCTCCAATCCTATGGAACTCTTTGGCCATCTCTGTTGACCACTCCAGGTCCATCCTCACCTTTAAGAAAGCACTCAATTTTCACTTATTTCCAAAGAGTTGAGCACGTCCACAAATTGGTATGTATCCCATTGCATCGTGCAACTTGATTTGTTTTTGCTACTGTTTTTAAATTATATATTATAGTTAGTGTTTATCTCAACTTCTCAAGGTTTTTATCACTTAGTCTTAAATCTATCATATATTATTATGCAATAGGCCCATGTATTTCCCTGGCCTTCTATTTTGTAAAGCGCTTTATATCAAATACGGTTTTGTATTGTATTTTTGTATTTTAGTATTAACATAAGCTCTACGATTTTTACTTTTTATATTGATCGAGAAGGGGTTTCCCTTGTTCTTTGTTTGTTTGTTGTTTTATGGACGAGAACCCGGGATTTCGATCCCAAAACTGATTTCTTTTGGATCAATTTTAGTCGAGAAACTGTGTTTATCGAAGCAATTTGGCTTCTCATAGTGTGACGTCACAAAATGTGATATCCAATATGGAGTATAAACCGGCCCTACTGACCTTTACAACTTCTTGAAGGGGATTAATGTTCATTTTTTTTTCACTTAATGGAAGGGGAATATAACATTTGGTCTTACGCCATTCTTTTTTTCTTAAACGCCAAAACAAATGCTAGAAAACTTTACTCTCTTAATGTAAAAGAGTGAAGATACCTTTGATGAGTGAATTGAGGGATCACTCCAAAAGAGTGGGTTACCCACTCTTTTAGAGTGAACGTTTGAGGAAATTTTCCCTTTTTTAGAGTGGTGAAAAGCCACCCTTTTAAGAGTGATCCTCATTTCACTCCTGCTCTTTGGAATTCACGGCAAAAGAGTAAATTTTGACTCTTCTACATTAAGAGAGTATTGTTAAATGATCACTACAATACAATAAGTCACATAACGGAAACAGACTTAACAGCAAATTTGTTCTCCAATTCCATTAGTGTTTCATATTCTTTCATTCGTTTTTTTTTCATTATTATTATTATTTTTTAAAGAAAATTGTATTTATAAATTCCATATGTCTATATTATTGTCAACACAAGCAGATCAATACTTGTTCATTACAAAACATGAAACAGTGAATTAAGTCTCGTCTTCCTCTTATAAAGTTGTCAAAAATGATAATGAAATAACGATCATGTATTTACGACCGTTTATAACTCAAACAAATTTTCATAAAAGTCAAACAAATAAATTGAACGATCAATTCACGAATTGATTGTTCAAAAGCACGCATCCTATTAGTGAAATTGTATTATTTTTAAAAGGAATAGAAAAAAGTAACTATTTTATTCGACTGTGTTTAATTTGCTTTTATAACTATTATAACAAACCACAACTTAAGACAAGAACAATAGCTTTAATTCCTTTTTCGTTTGAGAGAAAACAATAACAACAAACGCACCATTGATTATCCGTATTTTATAAATGCTGCAGAAGATGTATTCATCTATTCAATTCCAGTACAATACAGTTTGACAAATGATAAGATCTTATGGATGATGGCGCTTCTATTTCCAGATACAAAATAAAAGGCCTCGACGCAAATTAAATTATAGAGAAAATGGGACTTTAAAGTCAATGTATTACGATGCTCAAATGAAAGGGAGTTAGAAAAGCAATTAATTATAAGCCGACGCATTAGCGAGGCGCCTTTTCAACGCTTTTTCTTCTGACTATTTTGTAACTATCTTTTGGTTTATTTAAAGGCATTTCGATAGTGAATTGAGACGCATTGTGGCGTACTCTTCACTTTACTCATTGACAATATATCATTTACGGTGCACTCTGTTAAACGTACGTATTCACCATGCACATAAAATACGATGCCTTATATCATTTGGCTAGTCCAGAAATTATCCACACACCCCATAGATGACAATTTAATAATTCGAAATGACTATAGAATTTCCAAGCTGTTTTGAAAAATCAGTGTGGGAATTTCAATTTCCGTAGGAATTCCCATGGCATTTTTTCATCATGTCATCTTTGGGTGTTTGTGACCAACGAGAACGAAAGAAAAAACAACTTATTAGTGTTGGTATTCTTTGGGAATGGGATTTTTTTTCAGTGGGTGAGTAAAGTCACAGGAATTCCCAGAGTCATCTTTGGTTTAGCTATACTCAATTATTTAAATATCTATTCAGTGCATCTGTTAAAATAATACAATTAGAATATTGGATTATGCTTATTACGGTTTTCATTGTGGGAATTCCCATGTTTTTTGGGTTTTTTTTTTTTTATTTCATGATGGGAATTCCCATTCACTTTTTGGATTTCACTATGGGAATTCCCATGCATTTTGGAGGAAGAAAATTGTAGGAATTCCCACTCTCATCTTTGAGGGCGTGTATAAGATAATTTCTGGAATAGCTCACCGAACACTTAAATGTTGGAATAATCATGCATCGTAGTTATTAATTTTAACTACTATATGATAAAATATGAGGTGTTTTATGTAGAAGTATTTCATCAATCAATTGCCAAATACATTTAATGGATATTCACAAAACTCACTGATATACATGGCTACCAGACAAAATGCTAATGACTGCATGTGCTTCAATACAATTATTATTATGCCTTAACAAAAAACAAGAACTTTTTCCTGTTCGTGCATGCAGTTCTCTAGAATTCCTTGATTCGAAACTTTAAAGCCTCAAATTCAGTTAAAGCGAGAAAAATTGGTGTTCCGAAAAAAATAAATCACAGCTTTACGTTGGGCTTTGAGCATTGTCCTTCTCGTATTGCATTATAGTTAGTATGTTTCGTTCGCTTGTTAGTTATTTCATTCCGGGTGTATTTCTAATTTCTTATGGTACTGTTATAGTAAGATATTAATCCTAACCAGTTTTGTTTAATTCTGCTTATATACTGTTTTACTGTTGTTATCAGTGTAATGCAATGGGGAATGAAATAGTTTAATTTGAGTGCGAACATACGTCTAATAGCATGTGACCCCAAGTCCGGCCTGTCTGCCCGCGCTGGAGCCCCTGCTGTTGCGAAGCCTCCCCCAAAGCTATACGAAGTTACTCATGTTAGAAGGAACTTAAACCACCAGAAATAAATTTGTTATATTTATTTTCAAGAATTGATAACAACTTAACAAGAAATTCGTGAATTTTATTAATGTTAAAAAAAAAAAAAAAAAAAAAAAAAAAAAAACTGATTTTGATTATTTTACAACTGAAATATTTTTTTTATTTTTTTTATTTTTTTGTCGATTTCCATGAGTTTTTAAAGTGGAATGTTATTTTTTATATGCACTTTGAAAATCCGGGGTGAATACATGGACGCACTCCGATGTAAAAGGTCTCCCTTACCCCCCCCCCCCCCCATTTCCGCCTATGGTTGTTCCTGTTTTGTCACTAGCTTGGAGGTGGTAACATCGCTCCTTATTGGCCTTTCGTTCATGTCCTCCGAATTATTTTGTTTTTGTTTTAAAGGTGCATTTCGTGATTCCAGCCCCTTCTGTTTTTATATGCATGTTCACAAAATTTGAGTTGATCCCGATCTTGCAGTTTCGTGTTATGAGCAAATGCTTGTTTCCCACGGTCCCATAGGCCACCGTGCTGTAATTTCTGTCCGTTTACGGACAGAAAATACAAAATTGCGAATTTCTTACAGGTACGACCGAATTTGCACGTAAGATTTGGTACACATGGATTACTAAAGCTAACGGTTCAGATGATATAAAAATCTTAACTTTTTTTAGGTAAGTCGGGAGGGACGAGGTTGTGGATCACGAAATGCCCCTTTAACATTGTTTATTTGATATGTTGCATGTTATAATTATGGGAACAAATTTATTAGTTATGAGTTAGTAAGTGTAGTTTAATTAAGTTCTGATATAAGCACAACATAATTATTAGGTATAATATCATCCTACTGTAGTAAAATATGGAAATATAAAACTACCTATTATACAAGTTCCTACATGCATAACAATTAGGCCTATGTCTCCACGCTCTAAAATGAAACATTCATAAAATTGATAAAGGAACGTCAATCATAGTCATGATAATAAAAAGGCTCTTCTAAACAACAAAACGATCTTTCAGTATTGGAAGAATCCATAACATTTTTTGAATCAAATTAATGTCCTTCATAAGAAGACAGCACCTAATTGAGTTCTGCACGAAGGAGAACTGTAATTATTATTTTAGATTAAATGAAATATACACTGTTAAAACGCTTGGTCAAATTTACCCAATCCTGGGGAATTTTTTAATTACCTGAGGTCTACGTATGACCGATTTTATTGGTTAAATATTGCGATATATGATATATTAAACCAATCAGAGACATGATAAGAAAAGCTTAAAGGGGCATTCCGTGATCCACAACCTCGCCCCTCCCCTTACCTAAAAAAGTTAAGATTTTTATGTCATCTTAACCGTTAGCCTTAGTAATCCACGTGTACCTAATCTTACGTGCAAATTCGGTCGTATCTGTAAGAAATTTGCAATTTTGTATTTTCCGTCCGTAAACGGACAGAAATTACAGCACAGTGGCCTATGGGACCGTGGGAAACAAGCTTTTGCTCATAACACAAAACAGCAAGATCGGGATCAACTCAAATTTTGTGAATAAGCTTTTCTCAAGGATATCTAGTGAACCACTAATAAAACAGGATATGCTGGAATCACGAAATGCACCTTTAAATATCGGTACAGATATATAGAAGGTCTATTTTGATTGGTTACTCAGAGGTATATCATGTTAATGAGCCAATCAGAGATACTGTAAAAAGGGGATATACCTCAGGGGGTTAAGGAAGGGGTCATTATTAACGCCGGATGGGTAGAGGGTTTGAGGGGATACAAAAAAATGTGAGCGAGAGGGGGAACGTGAACATTTTCAGCAAGGAAGACAGAGAGGGGAAAACATAAACTTTTTTATGAAATGTTAATATAAGATCAGGAGAAAATGCGAAATTTTTGAACACAAGCGAATGGAAAACGCGAAATTTGTCACCGGAAAAAGTTGAAATCTCCATCTCCCGGTGTAAACAATGATTGCTCCCTTATATACCTAATCCAGAAAATTGTAGAATAATTTTGTCAACGAGGTTAGAAGATTTTTTGAAATGGTATGCAATTATAATCCGTTAGTAAGACATATTTTTGATTGTATGCAGAATTTTAAGGCAGTGAAATCCTTTGGAAGAGGTCTAAAGGAGGTAGGCCTATCCAGGTGTTTTGTATGGTTTAAATTAGGTACTATAACAGACTATGGGTTCACAACTTATAAAAAATATCTGCACAAAATAACGATAAAGTTAAATAATCTGGATTGAAATAAATCATAAAATCGAGTTGAATCAAATCAATTGTCCTTAAGGGATTATCTCAGACGCCAACACAGTCTACATTATACAAAGCCGAGTACAGGAAAATTCACACCAAAGACAGATTCTGTGTACCTTTGTTTATATTCAAAAGTTGGAAGCAATGTCCATTTTTGTCACATTTTCAGATTGCATAATTACTTGTAAGCAGCATACCACATTCGTTGAAATATATGTTAAAAATATAAATAAACCCACATCCTGGAAGTGCAGGTAAAACTTTTTTGGCAAAGGTAGAACACACATGTATATACACTTTTAAAAAGCCTTGAATAATCATATCAACAGTTTTTTATAATAGCACCCAATTTTATAAACGGTCGTGCGCAAACCAAATATATACAAAACTTATTGTTTCAGGTACATACATACCAGTATTGGCTCATTCACTATATGGGCCATTCTCCGTAAAGTGTTTCAAGTTTGTTCTCCAAAATACCACATATCAACATTAAGGATCTGAAAATCATTTAAAATCGTAAATTTAATATTTTCAGAACACTAACAATGCATGGGTGATCTTAATTTTTTTAGCATATTGCCTAATGTTATACTTATACATGCGAACCTCATTGTTTTTTGAATTATATTGGGGACGTACTTTACAACGAACGTCCCCATGCAGCACCGAAGCACAATCTCTAGGTTTTTGCATGAATATTTGTTGTGTTTAACGAAAACGAAAACTAAAAATTTATATTTGCAACCGAATTAATTAGGGACTTCTAAAGCACCCATCACGCAAAGGTCTGGAACATATCATGGACTCAGTGTGACGAAATGATAACAAATGTATCGTATAATGATACAAATTATATTAGCTGGTTGAAAAGCATGCAATTTAACATGGTTTTTATCAGGCGTGTCGATCGCCCTACTTTTCACTTGTGAAAATTACGATTGGGGGTTCACAGGAAAAATCACCCAAACATGACAATAGCAAGTCAAAAGTCAACAAGAGATACACAAGCGAGCGAAAAAGCGAATCCCAATAACAAGCCAACAATGGCGTATGCTACCCGTTATGCTATCTAACGAAGATAGCTTCCTTTGGATTTAATAGATTTGTTTCGTTTACTTTGTGGATACGTTGTTAATTTGGTTTTTGATAAGCCATATTCCGTCTTCTTCTTTTGTTTTATTATTTTGCTTGTTTTTTTTTCATTAAATGGGGTAGCCTCAATATTTTTAGTCCGGAGCGGGTGCACAGATTGAAGGGCCAAGTGTTCGAGGTAACGTCGAACACAGTGGACGCGGGAAGGTGTTGCAAGTGGAGGGCATAGTGTCAACTGGAGTAAAACGCGAACCCGAGTGGAGGGGTCAGCAATATGTAAGGTAAAATATTGCGGAAGCTCATGCATAGCGGAGGGGCCAGTTTCAAAGTAAATATTAAACAGAATGGAAGGGCCGAGTGGCTGCCTCAAAGTTCAACAAACTGGGGGAGGGGGTTAGTCTCAGGTAAACATTGAAGGTTGGAATGTTTAAGCCTCAGGTGAACGCTGGATAGAGTGAAGTGGCCCGCTGCAAAACATTGACAGCATGTCAATATCCGGCCCAGGGGGTGGCAGCCTCTAAAATCAGAAAAAAGTGGTTAAGCATACTGCGTTAAAATTAGGGTTTTTATCTAGATGAGTTAATCTTGCAATTTCGTCCCCCTGGCGCTGGCCCTGGGTGGTTGTGTGGTTGTTTTATTTAAACCACACTTCAGGGGGTGGCAGCCTTTAAAAAAATTTAAAATTTTAGAAAGGGGGAGGGTACGCAATAATTGCGTTAAAATTAGGGTTTTTTTTTTTTTTTTAAATTCAATTTTGCTGTTAGTTTTTGTTTTTGGGGTGTTGTGTGGTTGTTTTATTTAAACCACACTTCAAGGGGTTGCAGCCTCTTAAAATTTAAAAATTCAGAAACGGGGGAGGAGGGGTTAAGTCAATAATTGCCGTTTATAAAATTAGGGTATTTTACCTGTATGAGGTAATCCGTGCAAAATTTTCCGTCCCCCCTGCGCTTGGCCCTGGGTTGGTTGTTGTGGTTTGTTTTATTTAAACCACCTTCATTCACCATGAGCTTTTAATTCACTGGTCCTTTAAGAGAGACCAATCCTCTTTCCAACTCAGTTCTTTTAAAAAAATGACAAACGTCTTTCCCATCAAGAACTAGAATTTAAGACTCAACGACCAGCTCGCCACGAAAGCCACTTTGTCATAATCAAATTACACCATACGTATACGAACGCTCGCTCCTCTACTGCGATGCACAACGAGCGCATATAGCTTAGCATAACACAACTTTACGGTTGACTTTTCTTTTGCGGCGCAAATTAAAACGCTTTCTAGCAAATTAAATAACGTAACCAACTAGTCGCGGTGTATTTTGCTCGCCAAATGAAAAGAAACGCAAACCAGGCAGGGCTTGGCGTAGCTCACTTTTTAAGCTTTTGCTGATTTACCATCGGTTCATGAGCGTATTACGCCGGGTTGCATCTGATCACCGTTTCGCTAATCGGTGAGGCGTACGGTATGTAATTACATTAGAGAATTCCTCTTTACCACCCGCCAGAATTGGAAAAAAGAGGAAATTCCAAATTGAAAAGAGATGTCCTTCGAAATTACAGGACCATCCTATTTTTTACATTTTGGTCCCGCTAGAACCTTGAAGTATTTTTTTTCTCTACCTTTATTTTGCCTGACTCTTAATAAATCACACTCCATACCGTAGATAAACCGCACGAGCGTATTCCATTGTTAATAACCGTTAGATGAATTAGCATGGAAAAACTTTTTTAATACAGTGTCTTTGTTACTTTAAATACGATTTCTTTTTCATGTTGTTATTCTTTTTTTCCAGTTTCTTTTTCAAGGAACTCGGTATGTCACGGGCTATCGTACGCCAGGGCGCGCCTTCTTTATTAATACACAAAATTGAAGACAAAATTACACAACAAAAAACACTACCACGGCAGGCCGCCAGCCATGTGAGCCATTATCTCTTCTTCACTCTCTATTGTAATCGTATAGATGTCATAAGGTTACAATCAAATTTACAAGTCTGATCATTTGGAACATCGATATATATATTGTAGTACCGCCATTTTTTTTTTTATTTTGGGCTAGACATGTGTACTTGTGCAATTGACATTAGTTACTATCTAAAAACCGAACCATTAAAATATCGACAAAATTGAAACGTGGTTAATATCGCGAGAATCGGAGCGTACACACGGAGCCCCGTATCTCGTTTAGATCACGTTTCCTCATTGATTGGAATAGGTCATGTTGGAATAAATAGGAGTATTATTTCCTCCAACGCTTTGCCAAAATGGAGGTTATTTGATGGGAAATTGATTCAAAGCCTCAAGCAGATATACCTTTTTATTGACCCCTTTTAAGAATAGATATAGTTCTCTAAATATTCCTTAAAAGGCTGAATTCCACGAACCATGAAGTGGGTCATTGTATGCCAGGAATAACAGCGCGCGCTTTCTTGATTTATATTTGAAATAAAGCGGCAGATATACAATTCACGCAATTGTGCACTATGTTATATTGGGACGTTGATAGATTTTTGGATCCATTTTAACTAAAACGCGCGTTCCTGTGTTTATTTCATTTCACGTTCGAACAATAACAATAAATATGACGTTTATTAATATTTGGTGATAGTTATCACGAAATGTGTAAGGAATTTGAAACACCTGCAGGCGATGAATCGCATGGGATGAACATGGACCATTGTAAACCCTTTTATCATATTTTTGTCATCTCGTCTTGTATTTGTTCACAGTTTGTGATTTGTTTATTTAAATGCTGTTATTACAATTTGTGTTTTATGACTTTATTTTTTGGAAATAGCCTGCCACGTTGTCAAAGAAATTGTGACAAGAAAATAGCACTGGGGACCTGAAATTCCTCCCTCTCACTATGTGTGTCGCACCGGGAATGGATCTACTAATCATGAAAATTTCTCCAGGTTTTCAATTTTTCCTCCTCCACGTCGAGGCAATGAACCAACTAAAACCATACAAAACCAAAATAAAACAAAAGCAACCAAGAGTGGAAAAATCAAAAAAAAAAAAAACTAAAATAAAACAACCACATCAAACCTAACCAAACAACCAATCAACCAACCAAATTACCATCATGTAGAAAATCAATCAATCAAACAATACAACTAAATAAAAAAACAAATCAAACATCACCCCCGGGGGGTTTCTTGGGTTTTGGTCGGTACCCATGCTCCGTTGTCCAAAAAGGGGGGCTAGCTGCAAATGCGGTACTACCGATAGGGTACGAATTCACAATAATCAAGTTCTAGTCCCGCTAGGGGTATCAAATTCAGTTAAGATTTTGCCTGGCTCATCTGAAAAACTGGGAAATTAAAACTTTAATGTCATTAAAATAACCCTGCAGGTGTGTAAAGGACAATCGCCGTATAAGGAATGAAGGACGCCCTCTATGTTTTTCATGAGAACGGATCAACTTGAAACGTTTTGCATAATAAAGGCGACCTGCTCAAAGTTTTACCTTTTGCTGTTTTTCAAAAAATCCCCCAATTTAATAAATTCCCCCAACTCGGTTTTATGTAAAGTTTTATAATGCAGGCTTCAATGGTAATTAAAATTTCCATATTTGAAGCCTTTCACCCCAAGAACCACATGCCGCGATTGCCAGAATGTGCACTCTAATTATTTAGCAACATATAGGTGATTGGCTTTCTGGGTCTTGGGGTGGAACGACCTAATTTTGCATTTTGGTTTTCTGGGGGGCCGGAACACTAATGGAATTGCCAAACAACAACGACTTTTTACATACACCATACCATATCACTATTTTGGTAAGGCGTGTTGATCTACCAAGGGCTCTGTTCAGTAAACTTGGATGAGCACATGTTAACAACCTCTGCCCAATGCACGTCCTGGGTATCATAATTCAATACTAAAATACAAGGGGATGTATTTGCTCAATACACTGGTTAATGGAAAGCTATTTGATCTTGGGGGGGCTGCGCCATGGGAATGATATAGCTCATCGTGTAGTTAACTTGCTCATGATATATAAATAGCGCGGTCATGGGCCATTGTGTTGTATTTCCAGAGTCTGCTTGTTGTAAAACGGTTATATAATCCAAATCTTAGCAGCATAGGAATTAGGTATTTGGGTATTGGTTAAACGGGCTGCCTCATGTAGCCTCTTTGTAGCTTATGAAGGACAAAAGTCCATCAGTATAGGCGGCACTTACAGGCTCCATAACGAAGGGCAGCTATATGCAACATCTTCCTTTCTTCATAGAAGTAACTCACTGGTCTTGAAATGGAGCAATATTCTCATAAGCTTTGCTTTTGCAGATAGCATGCCCCCGAAGTTTATCAGACTTTTTCTCATTTTTCTTGATACAGGTGGATTTGGGGGTAAAAAACACCGTTTCTGGTACATTATAAAGTTAGTTGTCAACACCACTCAAATTGATTGTTAACATATAACGATTATGGTTAAGAGGCCTCCTGCTCCCTTATCCGGGCGATTCCTTTTCTTAGCAGTAGTCCAAGTGGTTATTTTTCCTCATCTATTTGGTTCTTAAAGGTATAATTTTTTTATTCACGTTTGAAGCAGGTCCCGCTATGGGTATAATTTTACCGCAAATTGGTCTCGTTAGGGGTATATTTTCAAGTTTTCCCGAAAACGGATCATTTACTGAATACTGTCCCGTTGGGGTTATTTTCACTGAAATTGGTCCCGTTTAGGGGGTCACTTTCAAGAACCCTGGAATGAGCATGGTACCCAACAAACCTTTGAGAACGCCCCCCCCCCCGGGACTACCCACACCAGCTTAATCAAATCAACACAAATTAAAGTCACAACAAACTAACAATAAAAAAGAAACAACAAAGCAAACAAAAAAACAAGCAAAGCAAGTCGGACCAAATCAACAGTGGAGTTAGATTTGTTAATGCAGATATCCCTAACCACGCAACTCCAGTCTCATGCACGCTAGGTTATGCACTTTCAAAACAAATGGTCAAAAAGGTGACCGAATGCCACATTAGTTCCGGGTATCAAACTACAAAAAGTAAAAACCTATTGTTTTTAAATAATTTAGATGGTGGAATACCTAAAACAGGGACGTAACTAGACTCTAGCAAGGTGGGCAAGGACCTGAAGATTTCTCCCTGCATGCATGCTTGGAGATTGCCCCCCCCCCCCCCTTTGTCCTAGCTGCCTTCAAAATTTCTCCCCAGAGTCGCTCACTAGCCCACCATTCTTACGCCACTGGCCTAAAACAGTTGTTAACGCTTTTTAATAAACAAATTGGGCAAATTTTTTTAATCATATTTGTAAAAAAAAAAGGTCTCCTCAAACTTGAGATCGTCTAAATGTTGTTCGTAAAGTGTGAAAGAAACATGTTTTGTTTGCCGCTATACCAATATCTAATTTATACTTTAGTCATTTGTTATACACACACAGAGCTAAACATTAAAAGCGTGAAATAAAAAAAACCGAGATACATAGCATTAGAGCATGAAAGTCTCAACTGTAATTTGCCCGTGTTTTTCTGCCAAATAGCGCCCAAATATTGGTTTTCAAACTACAAGTTCGAGGGCCAAATTCACTTATTTTCTTATTCTTTCTCATATGTTTTGGGCTAGTGTTATAGGCAAAATGGAGGCAGATTTGGCCCGCGGGTTGCCACTTGAAAACATCCGGCATTAGGCCAAAAAAAAAGTTTGTTTGTAGTATAGACGTACGCATTTTTACATTTTGGAGCCCTTTTAAATTGAATTTGACCGGTGTCTTTTTATTGATTTGAATGCGAAAAATTTTAAGATTTTTTAGACAACAATGCCTCAGAAATCGATATGTTTGTTTTATAAGTAGTAATTTGACAGTCAATTATGGTTTGCCCCAACTGCATTTGACTTACCCCATTTGGGAACGATTATGAGCCATTTTTGGGAATCCTTTAAAAAAAACAAACATTTCGCATTTGATTTTGGACTACACTCAATGGAACAAACTTTTTTTACCTTAGAGGAACATTTATTTCATGTGTTTTATTGGTGGTCAATGTTTGGATTGAATGCCAAAAGCCTCATTTTTGCCATTTTTCTTAAAATAACAGTCATTTTGCAGATATGATAACGTGTCTTAGCATCTAATGCCTGGAGTATACTGTACAGGCTACAGTTCTTCATTTTAACTTTTTTTTTAAACAATTGCGTATAGACAGATAATAAAGACTATGTTGACAAAACTCAAATTATGAATACTGAAATTAGCTTGGAAGTAACGGTGATGTTTTAGCATCGCGAAACACACTAAAATATAGGTTTTGAGCCTTTGCCCATAAATTTAGGTTCTTTTTCCTGAACTAAACCAACGCCCTTAAATGGTTTAGCTGTAGGATCAACATTCGAGAAATAGGTATTTTTCTAATTGTTATCGGGGATCCCCGGTTCATAATTAGCCTGCTTTTTCCATGTACAAGTATATTTTTCTTCACTCATTGTTTTTAGCAATTCTTGTCTTTTTTTTTACTTAAAATAATTTTGAACATGTTAAATGCATAAACTGTACTTAAAGGGGGATGGGCCCGATTAAGGATATGAAGTTTTCATCTGATAGACTTGGCATTCACCCAAAAATTCCCATCTGTAAAGTTTGCGCCGCATATTTCAATCCGTTTTGATGCGAGAAGCATAAAACTGTGATTTTGTAAGCACAGTAGTACGTGGTAAAATTCAATATTGGTCATTTTCCAAAATAGGCACATTTTCGCTCATAACAAGCCAAACCAAACATCCTTGGCTCTAAGATTTCACGGATAAAAGAGAAAAAGTTTTCTTCTGAACCAAAATGTACCACTTCCGAACTTTGGGGCTTCAGGGGGACGCGGCTATTCGCGATCGACCATGGACCTTTAAGACCAATAACAAATGTTTGTTTTGTGCATATCTTCGGATTCATCCATTTGCTTAGGCCATACAGCATGAAACAGATGATCAGTTTGGTGCTTTAAAAATTTTTCACATCATTGTCACATTTCCTCATAGGATCAAAAACCAGACGAAGACATTTCATATGTTTCATATTTCATCAGGTACACCCCCGCAAATTTACAAAACGACTTGCTTAGAAGAAAATATTCAGAGAATAATAACGGCGTTCACAATCTCTGAGTACGTTTTTTCACGTCAGTCTTTCTGTAACTAAATCAGTGCCATTCAATCTTAACTTGACTAAAAATAGCGAATTCGGCATCATCAGCCCGATAGTGGGTCGGGACAGAATTACTAGTCTTGTTGTTATTTTGCTTTCAGATTATTTTAAGGCAGATTTTGTGCTAAAGTCGCAAACTTAAAAGAAATACTTATTTGGACCCTTTATCTCATTTAGGCCCAGTCTTTGCAGTCAGTGGTGCGACTTTCCAAATTCGCCTCGCCCTTCAAAATTTTCAGTTTGTGAGCCATTGCTTGCAACACGGACTGAAAAGCTTATACAGTATGTTTTAATTTATAATGACAAAATGCTCTACGTTCCTGCTATTTACGCTTCCTGCTTTGAGCCAATGTGTTGGATTTTTTGAAAAATACAAACCTTTCATCAATTAAATGAAAACGAATCACCGAGGAGGGGTTTTTTTCGTCATGTCCATCCGACCGTCAAAAGAAATACTCTTAAAAGACACTATCACTCTATCGGTAATGCCATCCAAAAGAGCCAAACACATATTCGAATTTTGAAGGAACAGCTTAAAAGTGGAGGCTACAGTTTGTAGAATTCTGAAATTGACAGAAAAAGAAGAACACAGCAGCCCTTCAATACTTGGTGTATAGTGTCCTTACGTACGGGACAGAAAATACTAAAATATCAAAGTTTGCCACTTAGGTGATTTGGTCTTGTCACTTTATACCGGCATGTTAGGATAAATACCTTTTACAGACATGCAAAAATCTGATTTGTGATGATTTTTTTTTCAATTTCTAATTAAGCAAATCACTGATAGTTCTCTTTAATCAAAGTACACCTTTGTACACTGCACTGCTAAGTTATTGGTACAAAGCACCCGATAAAAGTGTATTATGTAGATAATAAACACCGAAACAATTAATTAAAACACTTAAACATTGCTAAATTCCAAAAATATATAGTTTTAATTAAAAAAATAAAACACCACTTCAAACCATAGTTTTTAAAATTTTAGAATCAAAAGACTTGACTCTGTTAATATGCCATTGATTAGTCGTTTAGGTGTTTAATGTTAAAGTGTTAAGCAAGGTGACGGTTTATAAATATATCACTACACGTTTTTATACCTGTTTAGTGTGTGGTTACACCTTACACTTTCCTTGTTTAAAAATGCAACCAAAATCCCTACGCTTTGATGTTTGCAGTTTCAGTCAACTCGCGTTAAAAGATCAGGGATCTTGAACATTTGAGTTACAGTAAACACAATCTAAAGTTTTTTTTTAAAGTACTAATCTATCCGCCTTATATTCTTTAATAGTTCTTCAAAGAAAAGTTTTCTGGTTTTTTTTAATAGCGATTTTGGAAAACTTGCATTCCTGTGAGCCTGGCATTCCATGGATAAAAACATGTCAATGGAGGTAAAAAATTAATACCCTCAAATGGAAGCGCAAGAAAGTTAAAACAATACCGAAACTAAAAAACCGTTGTCTACATTTTCTTACCCCCTCTACGGCATCACTACCAGCCAACTTGATTGGTAATTAAGGGTTATGTGACGTAATTATAACCAATCAGAAAATGGTAGAAAAGCAGAAATTGGAGTGATTTTATTCAGTACCCAGTATAATGATTCATGAAAATAAAGGTGCCTACAGATATATCGGCCGTTTCTCAAACGATGTTTACCGCTAACGACTGGTTAAATCGCCAATTTAAACGCCGCAAAAATAAACGACCTTATCAAAGTATGGTTAACCTTAAACGCTGTTAAATTTTTCGCCGAACATCGTTGAAAACATTCCTAAAACGTTGTTAAACTGAGACTTGGTCCGGTGGTAGTTTAAGGCGTGTTTTTTAAACTTCCGTTTTCATCAAATGCCTGGTATTTTCAGCTATATGGGATACTAGTGGTTAGGCCAGTTACCTCCTTTATTCTCTTATTTTTATTCCGAGTCCTCAGTTGATTTCTTCTCGTTCATTTTTTCCTTTGTTCTATTTTCATGCTCGTGTTATCTGTTATAGTATTGAATGATAAGCAAGTGGGGCACAAAGACATAAAAAAGGTTTAAATAGGCCTGGGGTTTGTCTCCATCATTCAACAAATTCTAAAGCCCTTGCGAACGGGACATTCTTGAAATTTAACAGTGGGCTTCCTGATTGCATTTACAAATAAGTTGAAGGCATTGTGTGACAATAAATATTTTACGCACACGTCATGATATAGGCGAAGATAGTTACAGTTAGGTTCGGTGAGTGATATTTACGGCGTTTAATAAAGTGGTAGCTCTAAACGACTTGTAACATATTTAACCTGCGGTTTTTTTATAAACAGTGCGTTTAGCTAACCACATTTAGGCCTAACAACGTTTTTTTAACACGTTTGACAGAATACGGCCCATAATGTCTATTTTGATTGTGTTACTCAGAAGTAAGGTTATATCATGTAATAAGCCAATCTGAGATATAGTAACAAAAATGGTAGACCTCATCAGGGGAATGTTCGTAAACTTGTATTAATAGCTGCACGGTTATAATCGAGCAACTCTTCTAGTTCGCCGCCATTAAAAGGGTTAAATTTTACATACAGATTCGAGTGTCTGCCGAGTCTCCACCAGTTCAGTTAAGCATGTCTTGTAGTTACCAAGATTAAAGTGTTTCTAGCGCGTCATTACACCTATGGAACGACAATGTCCAAAAAATCCAATCAAATCTAGTTTTCGATGATAAACCCGTTTTTGATGATGAAAACCTGTTTAATCGAATTAATACAAACCTAGTTTTTCAACTTTACACCAATATGAAATGACGGGCATATAGTTTATCGTCGAAATGGTGAGTTTCTCGAAAAGCCTGGTTTATTCAATTTTGATAGGCTCCTAGTTTTTCATTTGATAGTCCTAGTCAGAGAAGACAGCAACGCGTCTTCTCTGTTCATTGATATTTAAGTTTATCCAAAAAAATTGGGTGAAAACCCTCTGTTCATCGAACGATATTGTGGTCAAGTTTGAAAAACCTGGTTCATCAATTGGATTAACCTAGTTTTTTTGATTCAAGTGATATTACCTACTTCATCGATTTATATTAAAAGTCTTTTTTTTCAAGAAGGCAAAATTTGTGGGCAAGTGAACCTGAGCGTCCGACTCACACGCCAAAGGTTGTGGGTTCGAGCTTCCGCTGCGGCCCTACGTGTTTGTTCCTTATAGAGTTTTCCCCTGCGGCCAACGTGTTTGTGTCTGAAAGGAACTTCACTCATCCTGTCAATTACTCTTCTCCATCCAGGAGTATAGATGGGTACGGGTGTAAAAGGAGCCGGTCCGCCGGCCCCAAGTCCTGGTTCCATAGACGGACAAATGGAATAAAGCGTAAAATCTTTTGGTTAGACGTTTCATATGACGTCCCATGGATGCATGAGGTATTGCCATTCATCATCCGTCAAGGGCTACTGCAACAACGTCTCACAGCGCATAACGGAATCATTGGTAATACCTCATTTGCATCATGGGATTCTATATTGAAACGTCTACCAACTGTTTCGTATAAAGAGTCCCTCGATAAGTAAACTTAATTTTTTTTAATTCTGTACACTAGGGTGTATGAAATCTCGGTTGATACTAGGTTATCAACTGATTTAAAAAAATAGGTTTATCAATTAATAATTCAGTTTATCTGCGAAGAACGGGTTTATCGTAATGGGTTTATTGAAATTTTGGACAACATCTTCCATAACACACCTACTACTGAAAAAAAACTATTTATTACATCAAAAGTACATTATCACAATATACAGAGCGAGGGCCAAATCGAAAGAGCCCCCTTAATAGCTACGCATCAAACCTCTAATCTGCTCTCATTCCAGCAGAACCAAGTGCTGGTGACATTTTCAATGATCATGCCATGTTTTACAGTCGTGATCTTCACATATCATTTGATTTTCAAGTCTACACTACTGACGGCATTCCTCGCAGTGTTTCGACGCCTAAATGATATTCCGCTCGTTAAATCGTCTCTTCTTGTGTCCTATGGGGTCCTCGATTGTCAGGTCTTCCATCTTCTCAACACTCAAGCCATGCCATACTTCTATCCTCCGTCCTGTGACAATCACGTATGGTAACGCTATTAATATGTATTTGTTATCTTTAAAAGAATGTGAATTCGAATTAATGTTGCTTTTTTCTTTTGTAAACATAAAGACTTGTTGGGTATATGATCTGTCTTCACAGAAGTGCCTCGCGGCTAAATGGTGGTAGTTTCATTGCGTGAAAAGCCAACAGGCCTCAATTTGCGGAGAAATCTGTCAAAACAAGCCCGAAAAAAACAGTTGTGCCGAACAAGCCGCATGGACTCTGTGTTCCATTGGTGGCAGCATACTATCTGTGGAAGCGGTTGTAGATAGAGTGTACGGTGTGCCATTTAGGACAGTTTATACGACTTTTTACAGGGCTAATGTTCTGCTGACGTCTACTGATGCCGTTGCACGATGACCTTCTGGACTAGCTCGGCGATTCTAGAAACCACACCGAAGCAAAATTCAAATAACTGGTCAATATTGATACAAACGGCATGGCATGTCACAGAAGGACTCGTTTGAATTTTTGACTGATTAATTGGAATAATGATTCCACCTGATTGTGACCACCAACTAACTGCTTTTATAAGAACTTGCTTTTATAAGAAGTTTGAAGGAAGGAAGGAAGAAAGAAAAGAAAGAAAAGAAAGAAATAAATCAAGAGAAGAAAGAACAGAAAGAAAGCAAGAGAGAGAGAGAGAGAGAAAAATAGAGAAAGAGAGCACGCTCATACTAACTACGAAAGAAAAAATAAATAAAGCACGACCATAAATAAAGAAAGAAAAGAAAGAACGAGAAAGAAAAAAACGAAAAGAGAAAGACATCTAAACAGTACCGTTGGCGCTATTATGTTCCCTTGACTAAAGTATCAATTTCAAACACAATCACGGCTATATACATTACATAAAAGTATTGATTTTCTTTCTTTGTGAAAAAGAGTTTCCAGTGGTTATTTTAGTTATCTTAATGAAATCTCGTAGAGGGAAATTACCTGCACTCTAGCTTCCATGAGATCCAGCTTTTTAGAGCCAATGCCTCCCTGGCGTTAACATCCGGGTACTGGTTACGTTCACGAACGCTGGCTGCCTCAAGTTTCGCATTAATTGTCGTTTAGTGGTAGTTTAGCCTAGTGCGGCGCTGTTTTCAACGACCTACTCTCCTCGGCTCAATAACAATCCCATTATAGGTTATTTCAGTCGATGTGTAGTCTTAATATCGTCGACATTGTAGTAAAGATTTACAATTTTTAAAATCTTCGAATATTTGGCAAGTGTGACTCCCCGATGCTTCACGTTGGTCACTATACCATAGGTGTTAAGGGCAGCAACTTGCCATAGTCTTGCCTGATTGTTTTTTAAAACTTCTTAAGACACATGTGCATTCAGAATTTTTGTGGGATTGGGATTGAATAAGTGTAAAACACACAACTCATTTGATTATCCCTAAATGTCCCTTGCCAATTTAAATGCACTTTTTAAAATCCCGAACGTAGCACTGCTTCGGTTGGGAAGTGGCCTATAGATCTAACAAGAAAAATAAACTACCCTCCCGTGTTTGCGGTGACGTAGGCAGATTTGCCTCCTCTAGGGAGCCGGTTAGGGATATAGAGCCCCCCCAACCACACCACCACCCGCAAATCACTTTTGCTTTAAAATTAATCGTTTTTGAAGTATTTGCAGTCTTATACCAATGGATAGTAAACTTGCAAAAACAAGCAGCTTCTGTAAATAAATAAATAGTAAAAATAGCGAAACAAGAGTGTTTTTTAAAATATGAATGATAAACCCGAGAATCTGTCAATTCACTCTGAAGTGAGAATGTGTTATAGGTTTATAGCATATGGCACAACTTGGGAGGAAGGTTGAGATGAAAATCATGAAATATAAAGAAAGATAACCATGGGGTGTTTTGAGTTCTTCCTGGTTCCTGGGGTTTGTCTTAAGAGCTGGGTCCTTGGGGGGCTGATGAAATCTATATACAGGAGCTGTGTTCCTCTGCCAAACACGTTCTTATTCAATTATGGGAAGGTATAGAAATCCGGGAATCATTAGAACATATGCGCCGGAGGCGTAGAACCTGACTGCCAGTCTTACAGTGGCAAGGGTAGCAACTGGAGCAGGCCCGTACGCATATGGCAAGCTATAAAGGCCATAACGTATTGCTGTCAACGCGTCAATGCCCGAACAAAAAAAAGTAGCAACGCGTTCGACATTTCGGCAACGCGCGTTGCGACGGTCGGCCAATCAAAATCAGAATTTCTGTGACGTATTTCAAAAAATAGACCACAACGCTCTAGATACTTTGCAACGCGTTGCAAACCTTCCACAACGCGTTGCGAGCTTCACAACGCGTTGGCAGCTTCACAACGCGTTGCTATGTCCACAACCATACTGTTCATAACGTATGTGCCGCAACGCGTTGTGAGAAGTCCAACGCTTTTGGCTTCTTTCGTCAACACGTCTTTGCGACATTCGGCAACGCGTTGCGGCCTTTTCAAGCAACGTGTTGCTTTCGCGGCAACGCGTTGTGGTTCGGCCAATCAAAATCATGAAATTTCTCTGCTGACGTCTTTCAAAAATATAAATCTCACAACGCGTTGCGACCTTCAACAACCGTTCAAAACCTTCGCAACCGTTGCGGCAATACGTTTTATGACCCTTATTGCCTTCAACAAACCGCGTTGTGAAATTTTTGCAACGTGTTGTGAAGCCGCAACGCGTTGTGAATTGCTTGCAACGCGTTGTGAAGGCCATAAGGGTCTAACGTATTGCCGCAACCGCGTTGTGGATCTATTTTTTGGAAATACGTCACAGAATGCATGATTTTGATTGGCCGACACCGCAAACAGTTGCCGAAATGGGGTCGCAACGCGTTCCGAAATGTCGCAAACGCGTTCAAAATGTCGCACGCGTTGCTACTTTCTCACACGCGTTGCGGCAATACGTTATTACCCTTCTGGCTTGTGACCTTCGCAACGCGTTGTGAAGGTTTGGAACGCGTTGTGAAGGTCGCAACGCGTTGTGAGGCTTTGCAACGCGTTGTGAGTTTTTCCACAACGCGTTTGCTAGATACTTTGCACAACGCGTTTTGGTGGGTCTAATTTTTGAAATAACGTCACAGAAATATTCGTCATTCAATTGCCGACAGCCGCAACGCGTTGCTACTATTCGTTGGCAACGCGTTGCCGGAAATGTCGCATCGCGTTGCAAACCTTCACGACGCGTTGCGGCAATACGTTTATGAGGCCTTATGGCTTGCCATATACGCAGGGGAGGTGCGGGGTGGTCGCACCCCCCAAATTGCACAAAAGAGCACAAAAAAGGTTCACCTTTGGTGGTGAATTTTTTGGTAAAAAGGTGACAAATTTAGAGAAATCTTTTGACAAAAAAGTCTACTTTTGGTGTGAATTTTTCAAAAGTCCAAAAAGGGCCAGTTTATGGGGTTCGGTCCACTTTTTTCGAAGTTACCCGCACTCCGCACCTCCCCAAAATAAATCCTGCGTACGGCCCTGAACTGTAGGAAGCTTGAGGAATGGAGAGAGTGTGTCTGTGAGCTTGGTAGGCCTATAGATCCATGAAGAGGGTGCCCTTCTGCTTTCTCGATGGGACATCAAGGAAAGGTGCCTGTTTGTAGAATATTCAGATGTGAATTTAAAGGCGATAGGTAATAGTCTCGGTCCCGGTATTGATTTCTGAAGATCTCTAATGTTTTCTCATTTGCCCTGTGAAATGCTCTAGATGTAACGTGAAGTTTGGACGTTAGAACCGAAAAGGTGCCTTTTTGGTCGACCTATTACTAATTACAGAGTAGTCTAAGGCTTACATAAATCGGCGTTTTTACATTCTCTGTCAAAATATTGACGTGAAACAGATGAGGATACGGAGTCGGATCATTCAATCAAGATGAAAACGTTATATAAATAATAATTAAATTTGGACAGCCCTTCAAGTTCCGGGGAAGGAATTGATTGGTTAGTGAGGTGATGAAGCTTTTTGCGATCAAAAATACATCAATCGATGTACCTCACCAAAACACAAGGACGGACACGTCTTGTAGCATAGTTACAGAGTGCTTGGCTGTAGCAAGCATATGTCTGAAAAGGCCAAGGCAACGAGGGCGCCATTCTTGTGCCCATCGTAGTCCCATG
Organism: Ophioderma brevispina; assembly: GCA_023653785.1. NCBI lineage: Eukaryota > Metazoa > Echinodermata > Ophiuroidea > Amphilepidida > Ophiodermatidae > Ophioderma > Ophioderma brevispina. Next base: position 31,506 of record JAMKCH010018905.1, read on the forward strand.
CACTGCAAGAAATGGATTCATAAAGGTAAAGTTATTCTTAATTTATTAGTACTTTGGATGCAGAGGCACAGCTACCTGCGATGCCGTTAATTGGTGGGGATACAGATGTACTAGAAAGAAAAGCCATCAAAACGTCTGTGATGACAGTACTAGGAACCGGGGTCCGTTCACGAACGCGTACAACCCCTACGTGATACAAACTCATGCGGATATCCTTCACAATAGGGACGTTTGTTAAACTAGCTGCACAGTGCTTTGGATAATTTAGTCCACGCCAACCATGACATGATGGCTTCAAGTGTCTGAGAAAGTCGGTGTCGGGGATGTCGTGAATGTAGGAATGAGCCGTGGAACACGTGTTTAATTAAAGAGGTGACGAAGAGGAAGACGCTTGGATTGTCTTTAAATTTGGGTCTCGGGGAGGCCACTCAAGAAAGATGCATGTGTGATCTAAAAAGAAACAAACAAAATAAAAAAACAAAAAGCCAAAACATCTTAGGGTGTTTTCAAAGTTTCGTAAATTGAGTACAAAAATGGGGATTTTTGACCAAAAAAATGCTTTTGGGAATTTTTTTTTTTCGTAATTGGGGGTTGATATTTATAGTAGGATGAACTGTTTTTGGTAATTTACAAAAAAATGGTCACACGTGTATACTCTATCATACCTAAATGGGCTTCTCTGGAATGTGGTATATGAAACTGCCAAATCATTTCATTATGTGAATACAATTTGAAAGTATATAATATAGGATCTTCGATAGTAAATGCTTGCAAAAAGTTCTAAATTTGCATTTCCGTGTTGCCAGTTACCTTTGTGAATGTGGGTTTTGACCCAAGAGTAGCGAATTTAAATGCACTTAAGTTTTTGTCTTATCGTGAGAATGAGGCATATCTAATTTTGTTTGGTACACGATCCAATCAGACTAGGATCGCCGTTAGATGCATGATGGTGCCATCTTTCACCTTTCAAAGCCCAAAGTTACCAACTGCATTGCCAATCTGATGATCTGACTATGTTTTCAATGATATATGACAATTCCTCATCCACAAAACAACATGGGCGTTGTTCTTGACTCCATCATAAATGAGATCAATCTGTCTGTGGTAACCTGACTTGTAGCTCTCACAGGAAGCCTTCAAAACTTGTTGACGTCCCACATTACTGCCAAGAATGAATAACATAGTGGTGATATACGGCTTATTCCCTACATTGCATATTGTCCAGCACCCACAAACCAGACCGCGTGTGAGGCCATCATCAGCTTGTCGGCACGCCCATTCGCGGCAACATCTTGTGTTGCCCACATACAAGACCCGCTCGCTACAGTCTTTGTTTCGTCCCAGTTCACTCCAAGATTGGACCGAGAAGAAGAGAATCCATTAACGATATAAGAAGGACACACAATACACTGCCTGCATACTGACGATATTGAAATCGGCTCGCTAGAGCTGGTCTTTAGACTGAACATCCTCCTTTAGTTTGTTAAAACGAACGATGTTTTATCTCGATTCCATCTGATGTATTTGGAAAACGAGTCAAAAGTGTTTCTCCATTAATCCTTTAGTTTTATTCAAATAAAAACAGACACCAAAATCCAAAATAGGCATGCACAACGAGATGTAAAAAACATGGATACTTTTACAAGCAAAATATTAAATAGTAAGCAGAGTTTCAGAACAAAACTGTCTAACTCACTAAGTGGTTTATTTTAATATTGTAAGCCAAAGTTACATGTTAAAAGTTAAGTACTTTGGTATCCAATCGCTGAAGATTAATTGGGAAATACTTTACGGTATAAGCTATCTGATTAGATTATAATTATTCTTCGATAACCAAAATTCTAGGGTATATAATTAAACTAATGGTGCCAACGAAGTCCGGGGTAATGTTACGTCTGCTACTGTAAGCCCTAAGGGGTGAACAAATAGATCTGTCAGATTAAACTTGTAATATCGATGACGGACGGTTAACTAAATTGTCAAAAATAATTTAACGAGGGAAACTACGTCCGTTCCAGAAAAAAAAAACACTTCACAATAAAATAAAAATCCGCTCGTATGCGTCCGGCATATTCAACATTTACAAGGGATGTTGATGTATAAGATCCAAACGCCGTTGTGATACACGGTGACATTCAAGTTTCACATCTATTTATTGAATTGCAAAAATCTCTCGTATGCGTCCAGCTTAACCCAAATCGTAATACTTCAAGTTGATCACATCTCAATATTACAAGGCTTTTGATTGTATAGATCTAACGCCTTATGAAATACCCCTGTGACATTTTCAATCGAATTGCAAATTAAGAGGCCAAACAACCAACGTATGAAAAAACTAAAATAATACGCCACTCAGTCTCCAAAGGTTTTTTACCATTATTGTTAGCTAATTGCCTATTAACCATTTAGACGAATTACAACTTTAAAATCAGGCGGGATTTCTGTTCAATTCATTTTACAAAAAAAAAAGACAAAAGAGACATTCAAACTACGCGACAAGCTAGCCAAATGCATTTAAAAGCAACTTCTCATCAATACACTCGGGGTGAAAAATATACATTCATCTACTTTAGTATTTAACTTGCTGTCCTATTGTTTTTATTTTGTATCGGTCTATCACTTGGCGCAGATCACTATCACAACCTGAGAAAGTTACCAAGCGAGCCCCTCTCTAGTTAATTACTCTTTATATCAGTTACTGATTAGGCGAGATGTAAATAGAACAAGATAATGTTGCTATTTCCGTCTGGAAGCAAGTTGTTGTGTAGTAATGTTCCATTATTCTAGTGTTAAAATTTGTTTATTGATGTTCTGTTTGATTATTGGTTCCTTCTTAATAGATCCATCGAGCGATGATCAGGCATGAAGCATGTAATGTCCGGATCAATTTGAACTACAGATTGTCTTAAAATAACCTAAACAATCAAACTAAAAAAAAAAGAAAAAATTAAACTGTGCTTTTCTGTGAGAGTTTGACTTTACTTTTTAGACCAGTCCCCCCTAAGCTAACTTCTCGCTTTATTCCATGCAATTTGATGACCTATAATAACTGGAGAGAGTGTAACAACACATAGGATAAAATACATGGGCCAGTTTCACAATTATTAACGGTTCAGAAGCTTTGATTGTCTATAATCTCATCTTTGATAATTTGGATTTTTGGTTCAAAGTTATGACAAGTTTTCGAATCAGGTTGGTTCGAATCAAAACTTTCGTAAAAAACTCTAGGTAATCGTTCTCTCTCATCCTTTCCGGTCATATAGCGAAAAAATGTGAAGGTAGCAACCTTCACGGGTAGGGTATGGCCGGCAAAGTCGAGGCGAAGGGTAGGGGGGGTGGTTGCCACCCAAGATTTTTTAATGGTGCATTTTTGAAAAATATTAAATTTCCACAGAAGCAGGCTCTAAAACTCTATGTTTTTATGTAAAACTACCAAATGCATCATTTAGAGCTGAAAAAACAACCGCATGAAAATCCGATATTCCTGCTGATTTTTTAGCGCAAATTGGATTTTCGACTATTTTTTTGGTAAATGCAATTTTGCGACTCGCGGGCTTGATGACGGCATTGTGACGCCATCTAGGTATGTTGGTACTTATTTGGTATCAATGGAAGAGGAGGCCATAGCTATCCATTGGTATCAAAATCATAAGGCATCGGGTGCTTTAAACAATTCTCGGGGTTGGTACCCCCACGGTAAACCGTGTTACAAAAAAGGCTTGGTAAGACGAGGGTTAAAGCAATAACAGCACAGTGACAGCTTTCGAAAGAGCGCACGGGGATTCAACTTTTTTCAGGTAGCGATGTGTGCGGCCCCGATTTCCGGACTGGGGGCTTTCCGTTGTTGCGAACTGCTTTTTGTCTCCGAAAGTAGGGGCTTGGGACTAAACTTTTGGTTTTGAGAAATTTGCGGTTTGGGAGCTGAATTTGGGCTTAAAACTTGCTTTCTGAGGTCTGGTCAACATTTCCCAAAAGGGGTTTATGCTTCAAACTGTCTTGAAAATTGATGAGAGATGCAAAATGGGGTCTTAAGGCCGCACATACCACTTCCCAATGTAAACCCCCCCACCCCGTACAGAAATTAAAACAGATTACAATACAACGGTCGACCTATGGGGCACCGTGAACTAACATTTGCTCAACATCAAAATGCCCAGTTAGGTTCACCTGTAATTGGGAAATAACCTTTTCTTGGGGATAGATAGCGAACCTAACCAAAAACAAAAAATGAGGTGGCTAGGATCATAAATACAACCTTAAAAGCGAGCTAATTGGATTACTGGGCAATTAATTAATGCATCCAGCATAAATGGATGGTAACGTACCTTTCATTTGATACCTGAACATTCATCAGTTTATACTTTTGGTCATTTAGATCCCGTTGTTATCTACTCCAATGAAAACAAAAATGCCAATGTCATACGTGAAATATAAACTGCTTTTAAAACCGCTTGACTTTTAAGAAAAGGTTTCGCCAATGACGTGAATACTGGAATAAATGGTGCAAAAACATGGTTTGAGAAACACATTATTTCTACTAAACTAATAACAACAATAATAAAAGTTGTAGAAAATGCGCATTAACTGTATAAACCTAAAAATATGAATATCCGTAACGTCATAAATAGCGATGAAACTTGTACGTTTTCTCATTATGAGTGTAGAATTGCGTAGCTAAAAAAAAATCAACTTGGTAATTTTGTTGCTCCCTGTAAAATGAAAAAAATCTTCAGACTGAAATCTTCATAAAATAAACATGAGGTACGGTACGTGTTTGAAAATGATCGACAGTCATGGCTTGACATAAGGATTTCATATCCAGAGCAATTTTTGGGGTTTTAAAATAAAAAACCTTTATTGCCCCTGGTCTAAAAAATACAATGTACACAGTTGTTGTTATTCATAACCAGGGGCATTTTGCCTGTTTAGCAGGGGTAAATTTGCCCCTTGCCCCTGCTATCTTCACGCCTTGTCGACAGGAATGTTGAAACTTTGTGCTTGAATGAAGACCAATAAAAAACCATTTAGGAAAACTTTATGTTTTCAATTTTTCCTTGAATTCTTCATTTGCCAATTTAGTGGCATGGCCCTTTTTCGAATCCCTCCCCTGGCCCTTCATTTTTCCGTCGCCAAAGCAATCAGGGCGCACAACCCTAAATCACTCACGTTTGGGGGAATTGTAGGTAGTTCGGTAAAATAAGAAACGTTTGTGAGATATTTTGCAGTCTTGGGGACCAGTCTCCAGTTGAGGGTGGGATATTATAATAAAAGTGAAAGAGTATAGCTTGATCATCGTGATATGATCCCCCCACAATTTTGAAATTCGATTCTCTGTAGAAACTAGGCCCTCGACTTCCGGCCCTGGTCGAAAGCGGCTATGACGGCGTACACGTCTGCTCAAAATATTGGTGGCGCTGGCGCTGTTAATATGCCTTTTTCTTAAAAGCTAGGACGAGAATTGTAGTTAAAAAATGCAAATTCTTTGAAAGGTCGAGTTGGTGTTCTATAGAGAAATAGATTAAAACATTTCAAATTTGTCACGCGGGGGTGTTTGATAAATCAGAGGGCGCGCGACTGTGGTAACTTTTACGCTGTATTCAACTGGAAGTTTTTTGTGGTGTGCGCCCTTTGAAGTGCTTTTCGGGACTGTCAATTTTCACTTTTAAAAAAACTAAAAAATCAATAAAACTTCAATTTTCAAAAATTGTGAGATTTTACATTAGACAATTATTATTGGAACTAAAGAGCCATAAACAAATCAATGTTTAACGATTTAACTAACGAAATGCCGGAACACAAGGTGTGCTCATGAAAATGGTCGAATTTATTTGCCGTGTTTTTCGAGCTATGGACTACAATTTGGCTCAAATCTGGTTACATTACTGGATTGTTGACACTCCGCGAAATCAACTGTTACATTGAAATTCAATATAATGGCGTGGCGTATGTTTATGGACTAAAACGACTAATTGAATAGATAATTATATGGTCCCAGTTCGCATTGTTTCTCGTTTTAAGGGAAGCGGATGTCAAAACCGCGTCCCTTCTTTTTTGGCCGAAAAGCGTGCGTCGAGTTTTTAACATTGTAATTCAATACTCCACCACTCATCCTATAGTATTTTATACGAAAAAATAACATGTAGTGTTTTTAATTTTGACTTTATATAAAATTATGTTAAGATTAAAAAGTTTGAAAATTCAATTAAAGATGCGAAAATCTCTATGTTCCACCCCTACCCCTTATTATTTGCACGGCAATCTGTCATACATGCAGCTATAGTAACAGCTGATTCCGTTGGGGTGGGGGTTGTCCGTGAAATAAGCATATCCATTCTTTTTATGTGTTCAATGTATCAATTACTTAAACTTGAGACATTCAAAGGTGTTTGAAAATCTCACAAATCATACTTGGTTAAAAAAAAAGAAGGGTTTTAACAGTTGTATTTCACATTTGAGTAAACTGCGGTAAAAGAGTGGCCAAAATGCACGAAAATGGGTATTTTAGAATATATAACAAATAACTGGAGCGCCCTAAACTCCGTTTAATGTGTCGTGGGGGGGGAAAAAGCCACAAAAAAATGGACCACTTTTTCTTAAAAGGGTCCATATGTAAAAAATTAAGACAAATCAAAAACAAGGTTTTCAAGTGTGTTTGAAGCGCTGATCGGGACTGTCAATTTCACTATTATATTGCGATTCGAGTCTGAAAAGACCTCCGATTCTTTAAATTGTGAGATTTACATACGATCTCTATATTTGACCAAAATCGCATTAACAAATCAATTTTTTAACGATTTAACTAAAGAAATCGCTCAAAAACAAGGTGCTGATGAAAATGGTCGATTTAAGCCGTGTTTTTCGCTATTGGACTACAATTTGGCTTCAAATCCTGGTTGAGATACGGATTGTTGACCCACTAGAAACCATCGCGAATCCCAAATCTGTTACATTGAAATTCAATATAAGGGCGTGGCGTAGTGTTTATGACTAAAAGACTATTGGAATAGGCTTAATTATCTATCCAGTTCGATTGTTTCTTGTTTTAAGTGAAGCGGGATGTCAAAACCGCTTTCCCTTCATTTTTTGACCGAAAAGCTTGCGTCGAGTTTTTAACATTGTAATTCAATATCCACAACTAATCCCTGAGGTATTTTCTAGAAGAAAATAACATTGTAGGTTTTTAATGACTTATATAAAATATGTTAATGAAAAAAGTTGCAAAAGTACACATTAAAGATGCGAAAATTACATTTTCCCACCACTACACCACCCCTTTATTATTTGCACGGCAATCCTGTCATACCTGCACTATAGTAACAGCTGATTCGGGGGGGGGGGGGTTGTTGTCCGTGAAATAAGTTCATATCCATTACTTATGTGATGTGGTCAATGTATCATTTACATTACTTGAAGACCATTCAAAGGTGTTTGAATCTCACAATCATACTGTTAAAAAAAAAAGTGTTTTTAACAGTTTGTATTTCTTTGGAGGAAACGCAGGTAAAAGAGTGCCAAATGCAACGAAATTGGGTATTTTAGAAAATATCAATTACCTTGGAGAGCCATAACTCACTCCAACTCCGTTTAATGTTCGTGGGGAAGCAAAACAATGACACTTTTTCTTACAATGTCCATATTTGTAACAATTAAGAAACAATCAAAAACAATGTTTTCAAGTGTGTTTGAAGCGCTATTTCGGGACTGTCAATTTTTCACTATTATATTTCTATTTCGAGTCTGAAAAGACCTCCGATTTCTTTGAATTTGTGAGATTTTAGCATTAGACATCTAGATTTGACCAAATCGCATTAAACAATCATTTTTTAACGATTTAAAACTAAGAAATCGCTGCTCGAAAACAAGGTGCTCATGAAAATGTCGATATTATATAATTGCCGTGTTTGCGCTATGGACTACAATTTGGCTCAAATCCTGGTTGATATACGGATTGTTTGACACCTCGCGAAATCAAACTGTTACATTGAAATTCAATATAATGGCATGGTGTATGTTAAGACTAAAAGACTAATTGAATAGCTAATTATTAGTCCAGTTTTCGCATTGTTTCTCGTTTTTAAGGAAGCGGGGGAATTTCAAAACCGCGTTTCCCTTCATTTTTTGACCGAAAAAAATCGTGCGTCGAAAGTTTTTAACATTGTAATTCAAACTCTACAATACTCCCACTAATCCCGATAATGTATTTTATAGAAGAATACATTGTAGGTTTTAGTGACTTTATCTAAAATATGTTAAGATTGAAAAAGTGAAAAAGTACACATTACAGATTCGAAAATTACATTTTTCCCACCCTACCCCTTATTATTTGCAACTGCAATCCTGTCATACATGCACTATAGTAAAGCTGATTGGGGGGGGGTTCCGGGAAATAAGCATATCCATTACTTATGTGATGTGTTTCAATGTATTTTACATTACTTGAAGACAATTAAAGGGTGTTTGAATCTCACAAATCATACGTGGTTAAAAAAAAAACGTGTTTAACAGTTGTATTTCCTTTGGAGTAAACGCGGGTAAAAACCTTGCCAAAATGCACGAAATTGGGATATTTAGAATATATAATCAAATTAACTTGGAGAGCCAAAACTCCCGTTAATATGTGTCGTGGGAAGCAAAAAATGACACGTTTCTTAAAAGGGTCCATATTTTGTAAAAAATTAAGAAAAAAAATCAAAAACACATGTTTTCAAGTGTGTTTCTCAAAGCGCTATGGGCACTGTCAATTTTCCCTATTATATTGCGATTTCGAGTCTGAAAGACCTCCGATTTCTTTAAATTGTGAGATTTTACATATAGACTCTATATTTGACCAAATCGCATTAAACAATCAATTGTTTAACGATTTTAACTTAAAGAACTTCGCTTCGAAAACATAGGTGCTCATGAAAATGGCGATTTTATCCGTGTTATTCGCTATGGACTTCACATTTGTTAAATCCTGGGTTTAATACGGATTGTTGACAAAACCACCAACTCGCGAAAATCAAACTGTTTACTTGAAATTCCATATTGGCGTGGCTTGTTTATGACTAACAAGACCTAATTGGAATAGCTATTATCTAGTTCCAGTTCGCCTTGTTCTCGTTTTAAAGGGAACGGGATGTTCAAAACCGCGTTTCCTCCCCTTCATTTTTTTTTTTGACTCGAAAAAAGCCGTGCGTCCGAGTTTTTACATTAATTCAATACTCCACACTAATCCCTAGAGGTATTTTATAGAAGAAATAACATTGTAGGTTTTATTGACTTTATATACAATATGTTAAGATGGAAAAAGTTGAAAAGTACACAAAAGATGTGCGAAAATTACACTATTTTCCCACCCCTACCACTACCACCGCCACCACTACCCCTTATTATTTGCATTGCACGGTCATCCTCAACATGCACTATAGTAACAGCTGATTCGGGTGGGGGTTGTCCGTGAAATAGCATATCCATTCACTATGTGATGTTTCAATGTGATCATTTACACTTACTTGAAGACAAATCAAGTGTTTGAATCTCACAAATCAATACTTGTAAAAAAAAAAACGGTGTTTTAACAGTTGTTTTCTTTGAGTAAACGCGGTAAAAGAGTGCCAAAATGCACGAAATTGGGGTATTTTAGAATAAAATAAAATATCAATTAATTACTTGGAGAGCCATAACTCCGTTTAATGTGTCGTGGGGAAGCAAAAAAAAAATGACACTTTTTCTTAAAAGGGTCCAATTTGGTAACAACAATTAAGAAAAAATCACAAACAAGGTTTTTAAAGTGTGTTTCAAAGGGCGCAACAACCCTAAAATCACTCCACGTTTTGGGGGAATGGTAGGTAGTTCCGGTAAATAGAAAACTTTTGTGAGATATTGCAGTCCTTTGGGGGACCAGTCTTCCAGTGAGGGTGGTTATATTATAACTAAAAGTGAAAGAGTATAAGCTCTGATCATCGCTGTATTATCACCAAATTTTGAAATTCGATTCTGTGTAGAAACGTAGGCCCTCGACTTCCGGCCCTGGTCGAAAGCGGCAAAGAGGCGTACAACGTCCTGCTCAAAATATGGTGGCGCGCCTGTTCATATGCCTTTTTCTTAAAAATCTAGACTAAATTTGGTATGCAAAATTGCAATTCTTTGAAAGTTTGAGTTGGTGTTCTATAGAGAAATAGATTCAAAACAATCAAAATATTGTCACGCTGGGTGTAAATCAGAGGGCGCGATGTGGTACTTTTACGTGTATTTCAATGGACGTTATATTTAGTGGTGGCGCCCTTTGAAACGCTATTCGGGACTGTCATTTTTCACTATTATATTGCGATTTCGAGTCCTAAAAGACCTCTCCGATTTCATTTAAATTGTGAGTTTTACATTAGACATCTATATGTGACCAAATCGCATTAAACAAATCAATTGTATTTAATGGATTTAACTAAGAAATCGCCGAAAACAGGTGCCCATGAAAATGGTCGATTTTATGCGTGTTTTCCGCTATGGACTGCAATTGGCTCAATCCTGGTTGAGATACGGATTGTTGCACTCGCGAAATCAAACTGTTACATTGAAATGCAATATAAAATGGCGTGGTGTATGTTTATGACTCAACGACTAATTGATACTAATTATCTGTCCATTTCGCATTGTTTCTGCGTTTTAAGGGAAGCGGAATGTCAAAACCGCATTTCCCTTCATTTTTTGACGCGAAAAGCGTGCGTCGAGTTTTTAACATTGTATTCAATACCCACACTAATCCCTAGAGGTATTTTATAGAAGAAAATACATTGTAGGTTTTTTATTGACTTTATATAAACTATGTTAAGATGAACAAGTTTGAAAAATTACACATCAAAGATGCGAAAATTACTATTTTCCCACCCCTACCCCTTTTATTTGCACGGCAATCGTCCATACAGGCACTATATTAACAGCTGATTTCGGGGGGGGGGGTTGTCCGTGAAAGAAGCATATCCATTACTTATGTATGTGTTCAATGTTATCATTTACATTACTTGAAGCACCATTCAAAGGTGTTGGAATCTCACCAAATCATACTTGGTTTCCAAAAAGTGTTTTACAGTTGTATTTCTTTGAGTAAACGCGGTAAAGAGTGCCAAAATGCACGAAAATTGGGTATTTTAGATATGATATCAATTAACTGGGAGAGCCATAACTCCCCGTTTACTGTGTCGTGGGGAAGCAAAAAAATGACACTTTTTCTTAAAGGGTCCATATTTGTACAAAATAAGAAAAAAATTCAAAAACTGTTTTCAGTGTGTTCGAATCGCTATTCGGGACTGTCAAATTTCACGATTATATATTGCTATTTTCGATCTGAAAAGACCTCCGATTTCTTTAAATTTGTGAGATTTTACATAGAACACTAAATTTGACCAAATCGCAT
>JAMKCH010018906.1:0-22881 GCA_023653785.1 Ophioderma brevispina
TGGTTAACCACTAAAACGGCGGTTTTTTGTTTATATCTTGGGAATGAAATGGATTTGAGGGCTCAAATTTTAGGACGACAATGAGAAAAATACGACCTTTCATCTGATATCAAAACCGACACTACTTCTGGGTAAATCAGGGGGGTCCCTAACACGATCGGAACACGCACCTTTAAATTACCTGTGCATAACTCAAAACTCCAGAAACTTCCCCTGCAAAAGTAATCTCTATCAAACATAATACCCTTGAACATACGCGCCATGGCTACAGAGCTATGCGCTCTGTAGCCATGCGCACCGATACACTCTAATATCAAAACAGCCTATTATAATTATTATACACCCCAAAACCATTGCACTCCTGGATTTAAAACGCAACATGTGGTTAAAACGTTTCATGGGTGGTATTCCCCATACCAACGAACACTATTCGCCTACGCCAACCGGTCCACCGCTTCTTCCAAACCCAACATCTGCATCAAGTCCTCAGTCTTCATCCTATCCATCAACCTCACACCACACATTGCTCTCATCACTAGACCACACGTGAGAGCACGTGTGGTCTAGTGACGTGTGGTCTAGTGGGAAAGTTTAGGCAACACTGGGTGATGATATAAATAATTATATGGTGTTATTCACTGTATCCCAGATACTTGGAAGAAGCAGAATATTTCAAAACTCGTTATATAGATGAGACAGATGAAGGTACCGTCAGCTGTATTATGTCTATAATGTAAATTGGTAATATATATTTGGTACGAATCTGGAATGTATTATTCCAAAATCTGTCACCAATTTAAAAGCTTTTTGACATTTTCGATGATGGAAATGATCATTGGAGATTGAGAAACCAGCTTCTCTTGATTGCAAAAAGGTATATTAATATTTGTCGTTGTAGAAGAGTTCCTCTTTCGATTCGTAATTTAATAATTTGGTTGTCGATACTCATTTTTGAGAATGTTTTCAAAAGCTGCATGGAAGTTCACCCTGCTGAAGGGTTACCTATCCCCATCCCTTCAAGTTGTTATTTTCATTGACGTTTGAAGTTAAAACTCGTAAGTTAAGTGGTGTATTTGCAATTATCCATTCGGAAGGTACTGCTCTTCTGGCTTCAGAAATCAGACTTTAATATGACGACATTGAATGATCTGGAGAAGGAGAAACTCTGCTTGGCTTTATACGATCTGAAATGGAAAGAATGATAATTAAAATGATAAATTTATCATCTCTACCTGTCCACAAAACACAACCTGCATTTAGCCTTATTATGCTTTACAATGATACTAAATGTATTCCTTCATTTTATTGGTGTTTGTGATATGAATGATTTCTTGATATCATTTAAACTTAAGGGTGGAAAACATTCTGTACTCCCTTTCGTGGAAAACGGAGTGGGGATGGGATTATCAAAAATGCATTAAATTAATAATTAAGCATTGTTCGTATTGTCTCATAGGATCCAAAAATGTGCTATTTTACAGTGTGTATCATTTGGTTGGATAATTACATGGCGAAATGTCTAGAAGGGTCTATGGGGTCACCAAGACTTTCCCTGGATGGTGCAAATGGAGCTTTTGCCAAATCAGTTGCAATTTCTGCTACAGTAACTAGTATGACAAGAGGAATCATTTGACACCGCTTTCAACAAGATCTGAGCATTTACCCCCAGGATGAGTTTGAACCATTATGGGGCTATTCCGCTTTAACTAAAGGTTGGAACCTAGGCAAATACTTTTATACTTTCAAAGGTCATGTAGAGGACATGACCCGGCCGGGCAAGAAAGCCAGATAATCGCGAAAGCCGGGTGACCACCTAGCGTAATAAAATTGTTGTAAATGAAAAGAAAGAAAAAAAAAAAAACCGGAAACAAAAAGTTAAAAAATATAATGGTTTAATCATGACATGCTTTTACAGACTGCTCCAAAAACTATACAATCAAATATCATTTTTGGCCCCAAAACGATTCTTGTTTAGAAATGTTCAGCTTTCATGAGATTTTAATTGGTGTAATTTGGGGGTCTGGTTCAAGAGTTATGGCCAATTATCTGTATAAGTTTATCATGTCAATAAAATACATGTAGAATTGGGGAATTCGATTCCAAACAGTCTACGAAGTAGATGTCTCGGCCTTATTCCAAATTTCAGAAGAAGGTACAACCATAAAATCAAACCCGTTGAAAGTAAACTAAAACCTTTGAACATCAAACATCCTTTTCTTTATTGGTCTTTGTTCAAGACTGGTTTCTTCATTATGTTCCTCTCTGGTAGCGGAGAATAGATAGGGGAAATTGGCCCACCCCATAGAGCGTTGTTCGCACTCTTGTCCCATGTTCCATGGTTTCTTATGACACCATGGAATATAATACTCCACAATCCATAAAGTCTTTTACAAAATAAAATTATGACCATCCTGTTAAGAGCACTTGAGAACAAGGGACAACGAACGACAGAGAGAAAACACTGCAAAAGAGGAACTGTAAACAAATCTAAGACGGAAAGTGCACGATATAACTTCACGCAAAGATGACGAAACCACCGAAAACCGATAACCGGGATTTTCTAGTTAGTAAATCCCGGAGTAAATCCTCTCATGAAATCATTCATTTTGAGCATGTTTTAATAGGTCAAAGTTATATTCAACAGAGAAAATAGGTCTATATTAACCAGTATTATTCTTGCTACAAATGCAATTAGTAGTTTTTAGTAACTTTTAGTACCTGCACAATCTGATATTTCCGTAGCAATTTTCACAATATGGTATATTCGGTCTACTTTTTTAACATTTAAGCGGGTCGAGGTCACGTGTTTTATTTGAATTGCATTTGGAAATGACGGTAGTTTGAATTGGACAATTGATGAATAGGAGCTCAGAAAATGTTTAAATGAATTTATTGTAGGCCTGGTCGGGATTTTGGTCCAGTCAACAAGACACAAGGCATTATTACGACCCTTTATTGTTAGGCTTAAATTAGATATTTTTTGTTAATGTTATAGAGATGTTGTGTTAAAGGTCGTAGAGGAAATGCAAATTAGAATGGATAGATGGTTTGTGTCAGTCCCTACAAAGAGGACGAGAAAGCATTCAATAATTTTGTTTTGATGACATCAATTGGTGAACCTTTGATTTTTTCAGGGAGTAAGATAAAATCCAGTGACGGTTTGTGAAATCTATTCATGGCACTGACTGAAAATCAATAGTTTCACTAATGATGTCACTGGTAGTGTTTTCTTTTTTTGGCCCTGTTTATTGGAATGGAATGCCCCGTAAAGATTTGGAGTAGGTTTATCATCTCATTTCCTGGGACCTTTAAGCTGAAGGTTTTGTTGAGTAAGGAAAACGAGAAAGTGGTCGCAAAGATCTGTAATCATGACGCCAGAACTAATATGAGATGAAATGTCATTAGTGAAGATGTTATCAATCAATGATACACTGGTGTGTCCATTATCGTAATGCTTAATCCGAGTAGGCCTGTCAATACTTGGGATAAAATCGTGAGAATAGAAAGTATTAATGAACTCGCTATTATTATTTATTAAGTCCAGTAACACATTTCCTAACAGAAACATTTACTGACATAGTGCTGATTCAACTTCATGAACTATTACCAACTATATACCTCATTTAAAAATCCCTGCCATCTGATTGGTTAAAAATAGGGACATAAATTTACTACTCATTCATAAACTCAGGTCTGCAGGGCATTGCATTCACTATTGCAGGGCGTAGCAATTGACATGCCCTGAATTCAACAATTATAGTCTCTTCTGCACAACTCGGTACTACCATTACACACACTATACATGTAAAAGCGTAGTGCCATGGCTGTAGCAGAGATGATTATCAATAACCATCGCAGACGACTTCTCTTCACCCAGGCCCAGTCAGTGCTGGTAGACGTAAACACTGCGTAAACAAACCGGTCAATTTGGATGAATTATGGCTGAATCACAGCCAAGATATGCCCTGAGGAATGACTGTTTGACATAATAGAGGCAGTCGATAGCAAGAACACAAAAAAACAGGTCAACTATGCTACAAAAATCGAAGAAAATTAGAATAATATCTCCACGCTGCTCTGTAAATGGAGATATCAATGTTGTGCTTCCGCTGTCGAATTTGAACACGATGATTTTTGACCAATCTATGCACCTCGCTCTGTCAGGTAAATGTAGCTAAAAGTTTGTTGTATAATATCATAAAAGGCCTAGTTATAGTGGGAAGACATTAGAGGTGCCACCACCTGTGGAATTCGCAGCCTCACAGAAAACTGCAATGTTGAATGAGTTGTTATGGGGGCCGAACCAAGAAGAATAATGAATTCATAACTGTTATGATCACCTGGGCCTATTATGAAGTGTTGCTTTAACCAATCAGATGACAGAAATCTTTAAATTCGGTATATAAAACAAATATTGGACTGCTTTTTTGGGGCATGTTAAAATTATAGGCCCTCGGTGATTCAAAACAACCATACTATGACCTCAGTTGCTTCGGGGCATAGTATGTTTTTGAGATCCCCTTGGGCCTATAATTTTTACCATGCCCTCAAAGCCGTCAAATATTGTATACTATGGCATTCACTGTGGACGCCATCTTGGATATCTCGGGAAAGCTACGGCGCCAGACCCGGAACAATGTATAATTATGATGGGGTTTGAAACACCCTTCCGGCCCATGCTTTCACCACGCTTCGGCGTTCTCATATAAATAAACCTTCTGGGTCTGGCTAAATGTAGTATCACTATTTTACTAATTACGCCAATCAACAAGGCTCTAAATATAGTAAGGACCAAAAGGCTCATAATGAAATGAAAAGATCTAAAATATCGTACCAAATTGGAATTTGATGCTTTATTGGCTACTAGAATTTCATTTGAGGACCACCTATTTTGAATTCCGGGATCAGACCTACGAATATACAAACAAGTTGAATATACCCTCATAGAAACGGGAATGTTGAAAAATGCACGCTGCACAGCACACATAATTGGTATAGGGAAAATGCACGTCACTCGACTTTGTGAAGTCATTATTCCCAACAGAAACCGTTTTGGATATAGTATCTTTATAGAAATGGAAATTACATTTATGATCTTTCTATTAAAACTAAAAATTATATTTGTGAAAATGCATACAGGGACCTGGAGCTCAAATTTACTTTGAAGTCATTTCCTACAGGGCCTACAGGTGGGGCCTATTTACTAGGTTACTGGTATCGTCATTCACTAAAGTATCTTCTCAGGTGGTGCATTCGACCCGTTGAATTACATCGAGCCAATTTCAAAACAATCTGAAGGACTTTCGCCATAGGATCTACACAATATTCATAAAAATATGCAAAATTTTGTTTTGTTGCATGCTTCATGTGCTTATGCATACACACTGCAGGGTGCCAAAAATTATCGCCCAATTCGAGGCAGACGCGAGAAAAAATCGCCTAAATCGCTGAAATTTGCAGAAAAAATAAAAAAGCGCTCAAAATTGACGTTAGGGAGCATTAAACCATACTTTTGGGTTAATACATTTTGGACTCCCCCCGATCTTTTTCACTTGAACAAAGTTCGAAAGGGAAATAAGTCTCAAAAAGTGAGCAGAGTGGGGGTTCGAAACTTGTGCGAGGAGATGGGAAACATTTCTTAACCCATTAGGGACAAGCGGGGAGGGATTTGTGGCCTTTGATGTGTGATTTTAGTCAATATAAACCTTCACGGAATAATGCAGATGACACTTAGAAAAAACTGTGTAGGACATTTCGCAGCCCGTATCGATTGAGGGATGTTCATTAAATGATGTTGCGTGACGTCAGAATATTGGAACAGAAGGGTGTTGAATAATGGGAAATTTGTATTTACAGTTTAGAAGCTGCATAAATTTCACCACATGTGCAATCGTAATGAAGAGGTGTAGCAAATAAACCATTCGATCATTGATGGCTCGTTCCGAGTCAAAATCGGACTTATGAGTGAAGTTTCAGAGGATTTACTGCACCGTTCCGTATCCATTTTTTCTCCCGTTGGCCTGTGATCGCTACAGTTTGACACGTAATATTTCGAACTTATTTCCTTCTAATCATCTTTCAAAAACGTTTATCATAAGCCAACATTTTTTTATGGCAAATCTGAAGGTTTAACCTTTATACTGTATCATATTTGACTGCATTTGTTGTAATAAACTTGTGGGCGTTTTCAATTAGGCATAGATTCAAAACCCTTCGAAAAATTGTGGAGCTGTCATGCATGCCACCCATGTGGAAGAAGCCCCGATCGGGAGAGGTCTTACACACGGCACGCTATAGAGTGCTCATTAATTATGTTTGTAGCCTGAGTCCCGGTCCTCATCAGAAAACTAACAAACATTGCGCATAAGTCCATACGGTTTCAAGGACTGAAAGATTTAGATATCAAGTGAACGAAAATATCATAGCTTCAACGGCGAAGTTGTCATAGGGCGCCGGCTCATGAGTAATACAATACATACACGTAACAACAATAGAAACGATCAACCTCATTCAAGATGATACTGTGATACATCAAAGTTAACTAAGGAAAGAAATTTCGCTTCCGGGAGGTGCTCAATCGCTCTTTCATTGTATCGCAACTGATTAACAGCAGCCATTTGTCATCCGTATACACGGTGCCCACGCCCTACGTGTGGTGTTCTTAAAGGTGATCCCTCATTGCGCGGACGGCATATATTAAGCTATATACCAATGGAAAGCTTATTTTTTAGCGATTTTATATGTAACTGTGTCATATTTATGCTACTCACGATTTGGTTACAAGAGCCAAAATGAAAATCGTCTTTCTAGCAACATCACCTCAGCAAAAGTCAATATTATTGACTTGGGCGCTGTGAGGTGGTGACGTCACCGATTGTGTAATCGTCTATGCAAGTAAACAAAATCCCATTCAATTGTATCGCTCGCTTCTGCGCTTTCGAAGACTTACCATTATTTTCTCTACATTTTTCTCAACTAAATCAGAATTATGAGCAATACAGATACAGATAACTGTCTGTTGAAGTATCTGGTAGATTTGATGGCTATATACCACTGAGTCACCAAAAGAATTCGGTTCAGTCGGCATTTTAAACATATCGAATTCCTTGCTTCGTAGTATTACTGCAATTTGTTATGGTGAACAAATTGTCGCTAGTTCAAGTAATTACCGCCATGTTACGCTCGATGAGCCAAGACTTTACCGGAAAGCCAATAGCAAAGCCAACTGATTCATTAATAAAAACGTTCAATTAACCATAATTGAGTGACTGTTTCACGGTCTGAGAAAAGCAGATTAAGATATCTACCGTTACTCCCCCTGATAGCGCCTATACCTCATGCAATTCCATCGGTTAGCATAAGAGGGTGTAACGTAAATCAATGGAAGAGCCGTGTCTTTAAGCATGCGGTAGTTTTTTACCACCACACATGCTCCAGGGGCAGGTCTCCCTCACTAACCTTAAAGGCCAGCTATTTTTTTTCTTATTTTTTTTTACCTAGAATTTTTCCCTCTAACCCTCTGCCTCTAACCTGAAAAAATAATGACAATTTTATATATTTTAAAAGAAGCAGTAGCGAGATTCGCTACTGCTATTTGGATTTGGCAACATTGGTGATTGCATCGGCTTTGGACGTGCGTATCTTTATGCATCACTTCTTTATCACTGGGGCTCACAGGCGCGCGGTAATTGGCTGAGAGAAATATGTAAATAGGCTAGTGTGTGACATCATCCTAATTATAGTTTGTCACTGCTCGCGTGGAAACTTGTTGTAATGAACAGCCTTTTGGAGCGACCATGGAAGCCCGATGAGTTCCATCATAGCCAATTTTAGGATTGTTAGAACAACGTGATATTGGCACTGCGCCCCTCTCCCATAGGCTGCAAGTTCATTCTCCAATGTGGATGATATATTGCAGATTATAAAAGAAGGAAAAAACAAAACCTAACAAACCATCCAAATAAAGTACACATCCGGTAGCATAAAATTACACATGAAGAGGAAAAAGTTGGAGAAATTCCGTTCCTAGATACTCCGCAAACAAGATGGCTCTGTCAAACTCCTAGAGCACAGAAAACCTACATAGACCGATCAGTATTAGAATTTCAAGTCAGAAAACCCCCTCCACCAAAATAAGATTTAGAATAAAAAAAAGAATAATAATAACTCTTTTTGACCAAATCGAATTGGTGGTAACAAAATATGATACGAGGACAAATGGAAAAAGAGATATGTGCGGGAAGCAAAGTAAGAAATTGTGGATACCCTACATGGGCCATGGATAGAGTCAAAGACCCAATGAAAAGTAAGGATGAAAAAAGAACAAAGAAACAAATGAAATCTAAATCTTACCATATGTGAATGGAGTTTCGGAGCGCGTCTAGAGGATTTTCCAAAAAACAAAAAACATCAACTCCGCCTTAAAAAATCACATGTCATAGTAGTTAAAGTCCTTCCCGCGCCGAATGGCTCATAGGGCGGTGCCTATCTCCGTGACCATAACTCTCGGCAACGTGTCTGCCAATGCAGTGAAAGCTGCAATTTGGAGGGTAGTTTTCTAGTAGTTCCGCGTGTTACCTTCCTAACTCCATTCTTTTAAATGCCGAGTCTGTGAGGTGGACGCTCTAACCACTAAGCCAACACGTCGGTATACAAACCATCTCATAAACTGACAAAAATCCTTGGCAGAGAACATTACAAAATCTAGAGAAATTCGTGAGGCTATTGAAATCAGGAGGAGTCAAGATCTGGGAAGGAGAATATGTAGGGAGGAAGTTTGTCATAAAGAAAGTGTAATACAAGGCTAGTAAAGACTGTGTGCAAGTCTAGCATTTAAAAGCTATGTAGCTATTCTGTGTGCAGGTGTTTAAGTTACCATGGCACTGCATCATTTGGTCTGGCTCATCCAGTCATAATAGAGCCCAGGCCTCCTTAATCTGTGACCTCGACCAATCAGCTTAGAGCCCAGGTTCAATGCATGTGTTCTGTATCATAGGCATCTTCACTTGAGTTCTGGTCTTCATGCTGGCCACATCATTTTATTTTCATGAGTTTGGGTTGGCCAGTTATATTATTTTACTGCATGATTATATTGGAGCTGAATTGAAATAAATTGTACAACTGTGTATGCCAATGAGTTGTCCGATGTTTAGTATGTGGAATGAATCTTCTTCAACCAGTGCCTTGCGCCGAGCCCGCTATATGGTAGCAGAATAAATTAAATAACTCTGTTACAAATACTCAAAAGAGGAAGTTGAGTTCCCGGGAAAGTGGGTCAGCAGTTGGAATCAGATGAAGGCCACCGATGATGTGTGACGAAACATAAAGAGCGAGTTAAGTAGCTTGGTTTTTTGTAAATTTAACGCTCTTTGATATGATAAAATTATAATAATAATACACTGACAAGTAATAAAATAGACCAAAAAAGAAAAATACTTACGTATATCTTCGACCCCAAGGAAGTTGTTCTGCCGTCTACTTGGGTGCGATTGTTTTTCTTTAATAGCACTGTTAAAAAATACGAATACGAAGCGAGAAATTACAAAGAATTTAGTGGTGTCCGGAAGGAAAATCTTAAGATTCAGTATGACCCCAAATAATTTATAATTTATAACATGGCATATTGATCGATAATGATTGTTTGATTGAATCATATCGATATTGGCATCACAGTACCTTATCTTTTAACCACACTGATTTTATTAAAGGGGTAGGTCCGATTTAAAATATAATTTTGCAATCTTGATAAATAGGCCTTCACTTTCATCAACCCAAAAACCCAATCTGTTAGATTTCGCGAGCCGATTTTCAAATCCGATTTTTTATGTGGACGCTTAGAACTGGTGTTTTGTCAGCTCCATATATACTGGGTAAAACTAACTGTTGGTGGTCGACCAAAATGGAGTACCTTTTCGGCTCATAACTCCCAAACCAAACATCATTTAGCCCTAAGAATTTCATTCACAGGGTATATGAGAATAATAGTAGCTTTCCTTTGATACGAAATTTCAACCACTTCCGTTAAAAAATCGAGCTTTTGGGGACGAGGCTATTAACGATCGGCATGACCTTTAAACACAACAATCGCGTTTAAAACAGTATTTCAATTTAAAGTGCAGAGTAGAAAGGTTACTATTCGAGTGAAACTCATATTAAATCTGTTCAAATAAATTACATTAATTGGGTCCATTCCCCCAAATATCATGGTTACCAACCTAAAGCCTGATATGGTGGTTTTATACGAAGACGGTGTCAGGATTGACCTCGTTGAGCTCACGGTTCCGTTCGAGACCAATATTGAGAAAGCCCATTCTTATAAAGAATCAAAATACGCTGACCTGGTTGAAGACTTCAAACAAAAGGGTTATAGCTGCCAGCTCCATTGTGTTGAAATTGGTAGCCGTGGGCTCATCACTACGAATAATGCGAAACGTTTATGTTCGATTTTCCAGGCTGGTCGGAAAGATGTCAGGACCCTGAAGAAGGAGCTTAGCAATCTGGCTCTAATTTCCAGCTATACTATCTGGAATGCCCGTTTGAACCCCGTTTGGGAAAATTCTCCACACATTTCCTGCTAAACCCTTCTCCAGGACTCCAAACTTTTTTCCAACAACTTGTTTTATCCTTTTAAAATACTTTAAATATAATTATCGTTTTGGCTTTTGTATGTAATATTGTGTACCCTGCATGTGTCTGGGTCTGCCCAGACTGTGACCTGGGTTTTGTGTGCAATCTTTTGTGTGTGTTTTTCTAAATAAAGATTGATGAATATATATATATATATATATATATATATATATATATATATATATATATATATATATATATATATATATATATATAGGAACAAAGAAAACATTCCATTTCGGTTAGATATCAGAAGAAAAATCAGCACTTTAAGGAAATTAGAATGGATTCTATCAGCCTTTTCAAGCACAAATTCACGCTTGCAATACGCTATTTGAAACTTCTAAAAATAAATTAAGAAAACTACGGTATGGGATTGAGCTATCGAAAATGTACTTATTCATGAACATAAACACGAAAGGGATATATTTAAACATAAGTAAGTGTCCAACCTTCCGACACATCCCTCCTCCAATCGGGATAATTCTGATACAGCACTATGCAAAATAACCATTAAGATAGCAAAGAAGACCATCCCAGCGGCTGTCGTCGAAGTTATATCCCATCCTGAGATGAGGAATGTGATGCTCTTTACAATGAATTTTTGAACTCTGAACCCGGGGAAGAAGCGACATCCAAGGCTTCAGATCTGACAAACTGCTTGGACAGGAGCGCTGGGAGGAGACGGTTCAGCGAATTCACTCATTCTAGCAGGAAGGTCTAGAAACTATAAACCGCCTCACCGGCAGAGTTTCCAAAAACATCGAAATGTCTTGTGTCTGGCAACTCAACTGCTGAGCAACTCCTCGAAAATGGTCGTTTCGAGGATATTGACAAGGACAAGGATATTTATAAGGATCACACTCGCTCTTTAAAAAGAGATCACCAAACTTCGTCGAGCCCCTGGCGTGGACGGGTCACTTCTCACTAGATAAGCTCATATGTGCTATCAGCCAACTAAAGAGTGGAAAGGCCCAGGGACTTGATAGTATACCAGCGGAGTTCCTGATGCACTGCGAAAAACGATACCTTGAATGGCTTCAGGAGGTCTACACATGTTGTCTCACAAACCAGTTCTTACCCAAGATCTGGAGGAGGGCTACCATCATCGCACCTTCCAAACCAAACAAGCCTCTTGATAACCCCATGAACTATCGCCCAATATCACTACTGTATCATTACAACAAGCTTCCACGCGAGCAGTGACAAACTATAATTAGGATGATGTCACACACTAGTCTATTTACATATTTCTCTCAGCCAATTACCGCGAGCCGTTGACCAGTGATAAGGAAGTAGTGCATAAACATACGCACGCCCAAAGCTGGTGCTATGATCACCAATGTTGCCAAATCCATGGTTTGGTAGCCCAACTGGGCGACTTTGGCTACTCAGCCGGGGAACTGCAAAGGCCCAAAGCGAATTTTGCCTACTTTTCACTTTCAATAGACGACATTGTAAAAAGTAGAGATAAATGCGATTTGAAAAGTGTTTAAGTTGTTCTTACACACACAATGATGTTCTTGCTACAAACAAGCATAGAAATCAATAAGAACACCGCCCGTAGGGTCAGTGTGCAGCCGTGTATGACGGGTGATAAATGGCTGCTGTCAATCAGTTGCGATACAATAAAAAGAAAAGAAAGAGAGTGTGCACCTACTGGAAGCGAAATTTCTTTCTTTAGTTAACCTTCATGTATCACAGTATCATCTTGCATGATGTTGATTGTTTCTATTGTTACGTGTATGTATTGTTATACGCATGAGTCTGCCTTTATTCCGTGAAGGTTTATATTGAATTAAAATCCCATCATCGCCAACAAATCCCTCGCTAGTCTTAGCGGTTAAAGGTGATCCTCATTGCTCGGACGGCATATTTTAAGTTATATACCAATGGAAAGCTTATGCCAAAAATATCTTTTCCAAAAAAATAATCGTGTAATATAGCCGCTATAAACCAAAAACTAACCCCATATTTCGTTGCGATTTTACGCCCAAAAATACGCTCAAGCTTTCCTTCTCTGACCTTGGTAATTCGTGTGACGTAGGCGATTGCACAAGTCTTGTTGCGCAATGCATCTTCCAATGTAAAGGAACCCCAAATCGCTCCTCTTCTCCTGTGTTGAATTTCGCCAATATAGCGATAAATGTTGGTTGAATAGGTTCCTTAATCTCTGTAGATTGGTAATTATAATTCCCGGCTTCATAAGTGTGCAAGAAATGTGAAAAAATCGCTTGAATTCCCATCGCTTACGGTGAATCGTGAGTAGCGAGCAGAGCTCAGAGCAAAGCTGTGTTTACACGCAAGTGTGAGATTTTGACCACCACCCATGTTCCTGGAGTATAGGTTGTGGCAACCGTTCCAGAGCGGAGCTATTCGTGAGCGCTGACCACAATAGCAGTAGCGAGATGCTACTGCTTCTTTTAAAATATATAAAATTGTCATTATTTTTTCAGGTTAGAGGCAGAGGGTTAGAGGGAAAAATTCTAGGTCAAAAAAATAAGAAAAATAAATAGCTGGCCTTTAAGGTTAGTGAGGGAGACCTGCCCCTGGAGCATGTGTGGTGGTTAAAAACTACCGCGCGCTGATAAAGACACGGCTCTTCCATTGATTTACGTTACACCCTCTTATGCTAACCAATGGAATTGCATGAGGTATAGGCACTTTCAGGGGGCGTAACGGTGGATATCTTAATCTACTTTTTTCTCAGACTGGAAAACAGTCACTCAATTATGGTTACATGTAATTGAACCTTTTTATTAATAAAAAGTAAACAAAAAAAAAAAGAATCACTGTTTGCTTTGCTATTGGCTTCCGGTAAAGTCTTGGCTCATCGAGCGTAACATGGCGGTAATTTCTTGAACTAGCGACAATTTGTTCACCATATTAAATTGCAGCAATACTACGAAGCAAGGAATTCAATATGTTTAAAATGCCGACTGAACCGAAATCTCTGGTGACTGAGTGGGATATAGCCATCAAATCTACCAGATTCTTCAACAGACAGTTATTTGTATCTGTATTGCTCATAATTCTGATTTAGTTGAGCAAAATTTAGAGAAAATAATGGTAAGTCTTCGAAAGCGCAGAAGCGAGCGATACAATTGAATGTGAAGTTGTTTACTTGCATCGACGGTTACACAATCGGTGACGTCACCACCTCACAGAGCCCAAGTCAATAATATTGACTTTCGCTGAAGTGGTGTTGCTAGAAAGACGATTTTCATTTTGGCTCTTGTAACCAAATCGTGAGTAGCATAAATATGACACAGTTACATATACAATCGCTATAAAATAAGCTTTCCATTGGTATATAGCTTAATATATGCCATCCGAGCAATGAGGATCACCTTTAAGAATGATTCCTAATCTCTTCTCGGCGAAAGGTCGAACCCTAACTGTGTTCAATTTTGAGAATTAATTTGATCTTGAATTTTTTTCAAGTGAAATTGATAGAGTCCAAAATTAACGCAAAAAGTATGGTTTAGATGCTCCTTAACTTCAATTTTGAGCACTTTTTTGTATTTTTTCGGCAACTTTTTTTCGCGCGTCTGCCCTCGAATTGGGCTGATGATTTTTGGCAAACCCGCATAAGCACGATGTGATTACGCTGGACCGGCTGGGTTATTAGCATATTTTATGAATATTGCATAGGTACCTATGGTGAAAGTGTTCAGATTGTTTTGAAATTGGGCTCGAATGTTCAGAAGGGTCGAATGCAACTACCTGAGCAGATACTTTAGTGAATGAAGATACGAGGGCCTAGTAAATAGGCCCCCACCTGCAGGCCCTGTAGGAAATTACGTTCAAAAGTAAACATTTTGGAAGCTGCAGGTACCTGTATGGATTTTTCACAAAAGTATAATATTTTGGTATCAATAGAGAGATAACAAATGTAATTTACATTCTATAAAGATACTATATCCAAAACAGGCTTCTGTTGGGAGTAATGACTTCACAAAGTCGAGTTACGTGCATTTTCCCTATACCAATTTTGTGTGCTGTAGAGCGTGCATTTTCAACATTCCCGTTTCTATGGAGGATGTCCGTCTACTTGTTGTAATGTGCTTCCTTCAAACTCCTTGAGAGGCTGATCCTGGCCCGTCTGAAGCCAGTCGTCGAATTCCATCTGCCTGACGAACAAGCAAGATTTCGCCTTGGCCGGAGCACCGTCCATCAGAATGTAAAACTCACAAATGGTATTGAGTAGAGCTTTGAAAAGCGTCGTAAGGCAGGCGTCATCTTGGCGGACCTTATTGCAGCATATGACACCGTGTGGCACCACGGTTTGACACTCAAGCTTCTCAGGGCCATCCCGGATCGGCACCTTGTACAATTCATATGTTACATGCTTGCAAACCGTAGCGTTGGTCTTACAACCAGTGATGGGTAGAGCAGCCGACTGCATCGTCTGAGGAACGGAGTGCCACAAGGATCAGTATTGGCTTCCATGCTGTTCAGCAATTTACCTCAAACAACATCTAGACAATATGGCTACGCCGACGATCTTACTCGTCTTCTTTAATTCGAAGCTGAACTGTACCCTTACTTCAGATATGGCCCTACTTGCACCATATCTCAAGACCTGGAGACTCAAGCTGAGCGAAGTCAAGACCACCGCTACTGCCTTCCATCTTAACACCAAAGAGGTTCATTAATCTCAATGGAGCGCCTCTGCCATACAATCCTACACCAATCTAGGAGTGAAGCTTGATCGGCAGCATCTTGATTAATTAGGAACTTTGAACTTGAAGCTTGGTAGGTCCGAAACAGTGTCCACCAACTCGCTAGTTTTTTGTATTGGTAATCAGCGAAAATAAGCGTGTTCGTGCCGAGTGGAAATAAATTACCAGGACAGCTGTAAACTGAGCATCAATGGATACATCGTTTTAATGTTACCGTAACGAACGAACGAACGAACACACTAACAGAGTTTCTGGGCGATTGTAGGAGCTTGCTTCGCAGCTCGAAAACCTGTATGTATATACAAGTTATGATGTCACAACTAAAGGCATTTCCAGCATTGGACCGTACATCCAAATAGTTGAGAGTGCTCAACCACTACAAGTAGTGTGTCGTAATATAACTTCACAGTAAAGAGTATTTTTTACAGGTGACTATCTTTGGAATTAAGAGTGCTCAATCCCATTACAGGAGAGCGTGAAATAAAGTACAGCGCGAACGTAGCATTGTCGCAAAAGCACTTTGCTGTGGATGGGGCTCGAACCCACAACCTCCCGCTTGGATTTCGGTTGCACTTGCGCCACCACGGTGATAAGCTTTTACACTGTAGCGTAATGCCATCCATATCACGAGGTGATCAACATACGAATTTGATACGATAACAACTCGGAATTACTAAATATCTATCCATAACGTCCCTGGAGGATAATCTGACAATCACAGCAAAAAGTGAGGTTGCGGTATTTTAGTTGATAGGGACCGAATTTGGAAACCTGTGCACCTACTTTTGTCTTCAAATTAATGATAAAACTCAAAAGGTGGGTTATTTATTTTCTGTGATGTATTTCCGGTGCAGTTTGGGAATTAAATTGGAGAAATCAAATTTGGTTCACGAAAGTAGACGATTCATGCCGAGGCACACCTGAACGGTGTGTTTGTGTGTGCTTCCTATCCATCTACATGTATTATATTCATTCCAGATCCAAAGTGTCCACTTTGTTTTAAAATCATTATTTTGGCCACTTTTGATCAAATAGCTAATTTGGGGTTCAGGCAATGCTCAATAGCCATTGGAAACACAGGATCCGAAAATACCGGGAACCATCCAGAAACAATCTGAAACTACCCAAAGTGTCCATTTTTTGTTTAGGAAGCATGATTTTGACCATTTTGAACTAAAATAGAGGAATTTTTTGTCCAGGCAATGCTAATTAACCATTGTAACATAAAGGAGTCGAAAACACCGGGAAGCAACCATTTACAAGCCACCCGGGAAGCACGGCCCAGAACTAAGTAACTCGAAATTTGGACATTTTGTGATAAAGTTCTTTCTGGGCAATTTGGGAGCGCTTCTTTCATTTCACACAGTCTTATATGCCAGAAGTGCTTCCCTTCTGAGATAGCACATCCTAACTCGTTTGCGTTTTACCACTCTGAAGGTATTTTTTTTCGGCAAAACTACGTAGCTTGATTTAAGGTAGTGTCATTTTCCTCAAAATTCTCTTTATAATTTTATGCCAAATACGTAACTGTGAAAGGTAGTTTTGCCATAGAAACTTCTGTGAGTGTCAGGTTTTGCTATCCATTAATGGGACGACAGAGGGTAAGATCAAACTGTGTAAGTGAGGAATTATTTAAAGTACAATGGGTTTGTAAACAGCAATTATCAATAATTTTATTGCTATGAAAGTGATATTTTGTGTTCAACCATTGAAATGTGTGGTTTAATCATTACCCTAAAATTAAAGTATATACAGAAAATGAGATGACACAATATAATAAATGTACGTAGTTTTGCCATAAAGGGCCGGGGTCATCAACAAATCGATATTCGATAAAAGGCTGGCCCATCCCAATAGGGCTGTATACTCATCAGGGTCACTTATTATAGTCCATCATTCTTTATTATCAGTGCTTGAGCGAGATATTGGATATGTCAAATACTAGAATTTTTCGATATCGAAAAATATAGTCCTTTGAAATGCTACTATTTTTCGATATCGAAAATTTGGTTTGAACATAGTTCAAGTCAATTTTATTTAGCAAATAGTACAAAAAAAAAAAATACATAATGAAACATATAATAACATGTGCTAGGACTACCGATGACAACCCCGAAGGGCTTATTTACGTCGGTAGCCCTTTTTAACGAAATTATAATAATAATGTACAAGAAAAGTCTTTGATCAATCATATATAAAAGTACTAATAGGCCTATTTGAAATATTAGAAATTTGGTACTATGAACTTGTGAGATAGGATGATGGTCGGTGATAAACACTGTTTTTATGGTTGGTATTGTGAGTTGAAAATAGCATATAGTTTGTTTTTGAAATATTGAGAGACAATTTATTGGCACGAAACAATCAGTAATTTAGTAAGTCAGCTATTGTTTTAGCGAAAAGTGCGTCTAAGTTGGATCTGTGAGAAAGATATTTGTATCATCGGCAAAAAAAAAAGAATAATTTGAGGAGGTGGAACAGAGGCAATGCCATTCATATAAATATGAAAAGCAACTGGCCCAATATTGAGCCTTGTGGAACTCGACGGTAATTTCTGCTTTGGCGAATTTCTAGAGTGGGAGTACAACAGATTGTGTACGGTTTGTGAGGTAATTTCTGAAACAATCCAAGGCTATACCACGTATACCGTAGTGTTTAAGCTTGTGGAGGAGAATATCATGGTCAATGGTATCGAACGCCTTGGAGAGGTCAGAAAATTCCATGGTATCGTTTCTTATTTTTTTGGCTTGGGTTGAGGTTAGTGTTAATTCAAGAAGAGAATACACCTGGCACACAAAAAGTATCTCTGGATGTTTTTCGATCAGTACTGTGCCAAAGTAAGGACCAGTTTTGAAAGGTTTCGAAAAATACATTTGTGCAGGTATTGGCTCTTTCATTTTACACCTCTCTTGTAAAAAAGCGTCAGAAATGGCTGAGATTGAACGCCCGAAAGACGCAAACCCAAAACCAAAAGTTGCAGTTTTGGGAGTTTTCAATGCGGCATTGCAGTGTACTGGATACGAACACGCGGACCACAATCAATATTGTAAGTAGGCTTTCTCGCTCCTTCAAGTCGGATAACCTCTTTGTGTAAATCAATACACGTATTATTGCGTTGTAACACACAGTGACCATTGAAAAAATCCCAAAACTGCAACTTTTGGTTGGGGGGTTTGCGTCTTCTGGCACTCTATCTCCGCCATTTTTGCACGTTTTATTACAAGCGAGGTGGTATTAAATGAAGAGCAAGACCTAGAGCAACAGAATGATATTTCGAAAAAATTTTTAAAATGGTCTTTCTGACTTTGGACACAGTACTGATCGAGATACTTTTTGTGCCAGGAGTATATGTAGAGCGTTTGGGGCCTTAAAGCCATATTGTGGCGGTGAGGGATATTGTGTTGATTCCAGAAATGTTAAAGAGGCGATGTGGACATGATTTTTTCAAGAATCTTTGAGAAGCATGGGAGGACAGAGTAGGCCTATAGTTGGTAATGTCATGAGGATCTTTACTTTTATAATACTGGAATAACTTTAGCAGATTTTAGATCATTGGGAAACGACCGCCTGTGCTAAGAGATTGGTTGAATATGTACAAAAGTGGAGTCAGTTAGTTACAAGTGCTTCACATGTTTATTAGCAATACCAGGATCGATATTATCAAATCCAGCACTTTTGACTGGTTTTAACAGGTTACGGGGTTTGTATAATTCATCAACAGAAACGGGATGGAGAAAAATGGAGTTTTGGTGCTATTGTTTAGATGGTGATGAATGGGCTTTTGCTGGAGGGATCTTTGCAGCCGATTTGTTACAAGGTTTGTTAAAGTAATCATTAAAAGGTGCGGGTGATATCAAAAAAATTAGTAATGTTGTTTTTGTTTGTAGTAAGGTGTTTGGGAGGAGATTGTACCCTTTGTTTTGCTACCTATGATTGTATTAAGAAATTTTCCAAGTTTGATTCAAGTTATGTTTAAGTTTATTTAACTGTTAGATATTATGTGTCTTCTTGCTATACGGTATAGTGTGTGTGAGCTTATTTTGATGTATTGTTTGTATTTGTGTTAGAACTTACATCAGTTTTTTCTTAAGATAAACCTTATAGAAAATTATGTTTACGCTTGATACGTCGATCTAGCAATACCGTTCGTCAGCCAGGGTTGATTACCGCTGATGTTTCTGACAGTTTTCTTTTGAAGCGGAAAGGACATCATAAGTTTTCGAGTAAGTAGCAATAAAGTTTGTATAGATTTATTTGGGTCTGTTTGTGATAATGTGTTTCCCATGATTCCGGCAAAGATTTGTCGACTAAATTTTACGTATATTGTTGTTCTCTATAGTCACGTTTGTAGATTGGAGTTTTAGTCGGATATTTATATTTGATAGGTGTAAATGTAGAAGATAGGGAAGTGGTCTGTAATATCAGTGACAAAATACCTGGGGTTGAATTAGTAGCAGTTGAATTAGTGATAACATTGTCAATTATTGTGGCTGAGTTGTGAGTTATTTGGAGGGTCGATTATTTAAAGGTATGAGTTTTTAAAAGTGTTGTGTTGATAAAACATTAACAGGGGAGACTAAGTTGAATAATTAAATTAAAAGTGATATTAAAGTCACCCCACAATGAAGACATGGGGGCCATTTCTCCGTTAAGTGTTCAAGTTGATCTCCCAAAATGACGAAATATCAACCATTGTAAGGAATTCGAAAATCATTGAAAACTCGTAAGTTTAATATTTTCAGAACAAGGAACAATGCATGGGTTGATCTTAAATATATCCGATTTTAGTATATTACCTAACGTTAAAACTTAAGTAACGTATCTGATGTAACGTATCTTCGGGCCTTCTTTCCTTAGTCGTGCTGTTCTTGATGAAAGTCGGTGCTTCACCGACTTAGTCTCTATACGTTATCAAGTATTACCTTCATACTAAAGCAGGGGTGGTATTCGACTTATGTATCAATGCCATTTTGCAAGAGTGTAGCGGGAGGGAAGGTAACGTATCTATCGCGGGTGATGAACGTACCATGAGGGATTTCTTTCATTATAGGGCTGGGAAATTGTTACGTGTGAATGATAACCAGATTTTTTATGCAAAACATGTATAATACTAACATTGACATCTTCTCGATTTATAACATATTGGAACATAGGTATTCAGTTATTTTTAGCAATTTTGTAGCCATTTGAATTATGGTAACGCATCATCTGTCTGCAATATTGCGACATGCTCCAGAGAACTCTTACGAAACTTTAATAATACAATATATTCATGTTTTAACACTTAAAATTAGTGAATACTAGGAGGCTGATAAAAGCAAGCCAATCTGTGTCTGCGTTTGTTTAACGAGCAGAGACACATTTTAAAGAAGGATTGGGCTGGCGACCATGGCGGAAAAGGCGAAGTAAAGAATATGCATCTTTGCGCTTATTGCTTGATACTTTATAATCCGGTTACAAAATCTAGTCCGGATCATTTAACTCCTAAGTATAATTTATATTCATAAAAAATCATTCTTAAAGGCCCAACAGACAAGCTTTAAACTGGGCATGATTGTAAGCGACACTAAAAACGACGTTTTGAAGCACTTTATCGGAGAATGACCATCTGTGGGGCTTAGTTGAGTTCGGCCGCAGAGTGGTTATAGTGTCATGAATTGGTTAATGGGATATTCATTGGAGCCATAAATTACACCAACAACAATGTTTTAGGTTTGTCATTTGAAATAGGTTAGCTTCAATAAATAGTGTATCACATTCAGGACCCATGGTAATATCAAGGACTTGATGGAAAACTGTTAAATATACATGCAGACACCCCTTCCCCCTACCCGTTAGTGGGCCTTGGATATAAACGGTCAGCATCAAAAATGAGGTGGGATTTGGTGTTTGTAAGCCATGTTCTGAAAAGGGCGGAAATTGAGAGAATGTGTGATTTTAGCTGGTTCAGATAATCGCGATTTCAACATAATGTTTAGTAATGCTACGGCAGTTTAAGTGAAAAGCGAAAAGAACACGGAATGAGTTTTTGTTTGTGGATGAAGCTATCTTCTTTATAATATTGACAAATTCATGTTTTAGAGAAATTTGAGTGAATTTGAATAGATGGATGGTCACAAGTTTCAGAAGATAGGGATCAGATAGGAAATGGATTAATAAATAAGAATATTTTTTGTTTTTTGAATTTTGAAATTTGGTGTCAGTAAAGAATTCAATAAGTGTAGCATAGTAGTCATCATCATGGAAGAACGTTGGTTGAAGGGGTAATTCAGATGTTGGTAGAGTAAGGCATGAGAAGGTAAAAAAGTGTGGAGGAAGATGTAAAGAAAAAGAGAATTGGAAACCCCGTATATTGGAAGTAGGATTTTGAGCGAAAGAGTTGAGTATCAGAAGCAATAGAATGTAGAAAGGAGGACAAGAAAGAAATACCAGAAACAGAAACAAAATTACAAGGAAAAAAAAAACAACTGGAAAGGAAAAATATAAGTATTTTACGGGGGTGTAAAAGGAGTAGTTGGAACTACAAGGAGGTGTTGAGAGTAAGAAGGTAACAGAAACTACAATTTAAATCAAGTGGAAATTTACAGAGGCTAATACAACAGGATGATCCAATCTATTGATAGAATAAGACGAACGAACAGCTGTGGAAAATCAAGTCGTCTTGAGTAAGGAGTATTAAAAATAAGAGACCAAAGAGATATTATAAAAAAAAAAAAAAATAAGGAAAGTGAAAATATAAAATTATGCAGTGTGGTGTTGAGGATGACATGGTGATGTACCCAATGAATTTTGAGTTCACAAGTGCGAGGACGCAAAGGAAAAATTGTCACATGGGAAATCAGAGCCCTAATAATAATAATATAGGCAGGCAAGGAAACAATACTCAAGTCAACCAACACAAACGTTTAAATTTATAGCACAAGATGCATAATTGGCTAACTTTTTATATAAGGACGTAAACGACAGAATTTATAGAAATGAGGGATTACTGATCTTAAATCCAGGCACCAAATGAACCAAGGACAAATTGGTAGGAAAGTTAATGATCATAAACTGAGATTAAATTTGAGTAACTAAAAATAAACCATTTGGTTTTTTTTTTTTTTAAAAATTTTAATAATTATACAGCTTTAAGCCCATAACAATATCAAAATCTGAAACAGGACCAGGTGATCAAGCCACAAAATAAAGGCCCCAAAAAAGATTCAAATATATTAATATAAAAGAATGAAGTGGTTTTGAGGACGGGAATGCCAAACTATGCTACAGACCGTCATGTAGAAAGCATATCGCTGGGGATCCTGTCCTGAGCTCAGGTGAAAAAAGAAAAACTCCGAAAAACGCCAGGCAAGAGGTGATGAAAGCCCAGACGGGGCCAGACGGCAAGCCATCCAGACGGGCTACAGTACATGGCATTAATTAACCTAACTTACAGCGCAGAAAATAGACATTCACTGAGCCAGCTCTTTGGTACTCTCGTTGACTTTCTTGGTGAGATCTCTGATATTGGCGGCATTAAACTCGACACTCATTCCAAATTTCCTCTAGTGAGTGTGTCGATGGTTCGTTT
>JAMKCH010018907.1:0-31194 GCA_023653785.1 Ophioderma brevispina
TGTTGCAAGTGGAACACGCGTCGTCAGGCCCAAGCTTAGCGTTTGTTAATCTCTAGGTATTGTTAACAGAAGATATGGACTGGAACTGTCTGGTTGCAGTGGAAAGTTCATGGTAAACGTGAGAGACCGTTTCTTCTGGAGAGTCGTTGTGGGGGCTGAACAGCAAATTGAGTTGTTTCGAATTGCCCGTCAGTGTAAAGCTTCAAGATGGCGCTCATTACAGTTGACAAGGTTGCACATGACTTGAGAGCCTTGTGGGTGATAAAAGAAACCCCACACCCTGTACTGCCATTTCTCTTGTTCTTCAGCAGAGGCTGTATAGTGCATATCCCTGGATATTCTCCTGTAGTAGCGGTTCACTGTGCACAATGCGGTGTTCGTGTTGCAGATGACATCGATCTCAATACAGTTTTGCTTCATGTCGAGTTCTTCGTTCTTGGCTGTTGTTTGACATTGTCCTGGACATTGAAATGTGCTGATGATGAAAGCATTTTTGCGTCTCCAAATTTGTCCATTCCATCGTTTGTCATATCAGGTTGGGACCGTACAGTAGGCCTTAGGACCAACCCATCCTATGTAGTGGTATAGACCCATGTTGACTCAGGATGGCACAGATTTAATCAGAAGGGGCTTTAACCCTGGTGCTACGTTGTGAACTATTCTCTTGTCAATTAAGCTAAATAGTAGCTGGGATTCGCCAGGTCTCCAGCACACCCTAGTCTTTCCCATAGACTTGAAACCGTAGGATCACGATCATGACAAAATGAAAATTGATGCTATCAGCATATAAGGGTTATTTGATAGACGTTTTTATTGATATCAATTGCCTCCAGTCCATATTCTAAGCAAATAATTTCCCAAATTTAATTACTTTTGAAATAAAGGCCGACTCAGAGATTTCGAAATATATTTTTTTGGCGTAGTAATTAAAATAGTCAACTAACCTAAAAGATACTCACCTAAAATGTCTTAATTCCAAAGTTAGAGATGAATCGGATTTTTCGTTTTTCATTTAGTAACACATTTATGTACAGTATAATACTTGTCATAGATAACGTGTATAACAAAAATTCCGGATTCCGGAAATTTTTTTGTTAAAAAACAAATTTGTGATTTCTTTTCTATATGAAGACGTCGATTTGAGTTTAGTTCTTTCATACAGTGATTATTGTATGGACAAGCATTAATGTATATGCAAAAGACCCCAATTTGTTTGAAAAATTGAGGGCGCCCTCCTCAGGAATCTCGGATTCAGCCTTAATGAATATTGCATTTTTTTTTATCACTCCCCTCCCGGTCATTGGTGTCGCAAGCAGGAGTTCCTAGGGACCCCACCTAAATGTCAATGAAGGCATGGGTAGGAGAAGCGTATTCATAAGACACGAATCCGGTTTTGACACATTCCACACCTCACTGGTCAGCCATAGCTGGGCGTGCCTGCCGTTCTTGAATTCACCCAAATTTGCAGATTAAGTGTAGAGCTTTTGAATTCTACTTAATCAAGCGTGGTACAGACGGTACAAAATATGTTGGTAGGTTTTTTTGTGTTTGGAGCCCCCCTAATGGCGGATCAATTCTGACCACCATTTGCTGGTCGGATTTTGTCATATAACTTAAGGAAGGTAGCAAAACCTTGAAAAAATTCACCGAGTACCGAGATCAACAAATTACAAACAATGTTGGGTCCTATGGACCTCCCCCCCCCCCCCATAGTTTTAAGTGTAAAAAGATTTACATCACTCCAAAAGATTGATTGCCCTTGTTTAGGAGTTCAATGAAGAACAACTCCTTTTGCAGAGTTAAAGGCACACGAAAACGAGTCCATGGATATTCACCTTTTTGTGTAATTGTCAATTTGATGAGCGGAAATTTGCTCTTCTCATAACAAAACATTCACCTCTTGTTTGGAGTGCATGTTTACAATACAAGAGTTTCACCCTTTTGGGGAGTGAATTTTTTACCTTGTTTAGTACATTTCATAACACGTTTCTCCGCTTATTGGGACACCTCGGGAAATTCCCGTTTAAAATTCTGCATGCAACGGCTTCCCACTGAATGCGTACGCTGGTGTCCTTTAAGGTTGGATTGCTGGCTGAAACACTTCCCACAAATCTCACATGTTATAACGGTTTTTGCTCCAGTCTGGATGCTCCCTCTCGTGGGTTGCCGGCGATACTGCGGTAGGGCGAATCGCTTTGGACAAAACTCGCAACACCCCATGTTTCTTCTCGGCCATATTCATCTTCTCATACTGTTTTTGAATACGATCTACTCTTTGCTTTTTCGCAAAAGCTGCATGAACATTCGTTCTTGTTTGGGATTCTCAGATGAACACTTCTCTATGCTTTTTTAAGGATGGTGCCTTTGAGCAACCGATCCGGGGACGGGGATTTGCATATTTCACAACGGATACGGTTTCCCTTTCTCCCCGCTATGTGGGTGCGCATGTGTAATGCGCAAAGTTTCCGGGACGGGAAACCGCTTGTTACAGAGATCGCATGCGTACGGACGCTCCCCGTATGCCTTCTTTCTTAAGGTGCATACCAAGTTCACATTGTTGACAAATTTCCAGTCACAATGATGACCATGTAATAAACCGCTTTTCTCCCGAGATGCCCTCTCAAATGTTTTGCTTTCCGGGTGACTAGCTTGGGCAAATTTTCGGTTGCAACCAGTATGAGTCATGCAAAATGGTTGTCGCCCTGTGTGACTCCTGCGGTGGATTGTTAAGTTACTGTTTGTCGACGAAGCCTTTGCCACATAATTCCCAATTTAATGGTTCGAACCCGTATGAGTTCGTTCGTGCCTCTTGAGGTTGCTGGTTGCAATTGAACTTTTTTTTGGCAATAGGCGCAAGAAGTGCTATACTCGGTCTCCTCCCTAGATGTCGCTTTTTGTGAGTATTTAAGGATGTGTGTAGACTAAATCGGCGATTGCAAATTGGGCATTCGTATGGTTTCTCTCCCGTGTGTGTAGCACGTGCGCTATTCCAACGCTTGTTTTAGGGCAAAGGCTGCGTGTCGCAGTGCTCACATTTGAAGTCTCGTCTCCCCCCTTGTGGCGTCGCTCATGACTCTGCAAATTGGGAAGCGTTGTGCGCATCTGTGTGGGCAATACGGCACACTTAAATGGTTTCTCACCAGTGTGGTGTCCTAACATGTATTTTACGGGTAACTATTTTCATTCCGAAACATTCGGTCACAACCACCATCATAGCGTTTGCTGTTATCCTTTTTCCATCGCGGTTACGGTTTTCGTATAAACTTAAAGTTAAACTCAGAGATGTCAAATATAATTTGGGGGGGGGGGATTAATAATTAAAATAGCGAACTTCACAAATTAAAGATAGACAACAACCCATGACTGTTTAATTCCAAATTAATTAAGATGAGTCCGATTTTTTATGTGGTACTGAAACCTAATGTACCATTAGCTATGACCATACCGTATATATTGAAATTTCCGGATCCGAATTTTTTTTTTAATGCAAAATTGGGATTTTTTCTATAACGAAGGGCGTTCCGTATTTGACCTGAACTTATTTCACACAGTAATGTTTATAGGGACAAGCATTATATCTATGCAAAAATCCTGAGTTGGCCTTATGGGTATCCGTCTTCAAAACTTCTTATCTTGTACTTTTACTGAGTTTCCGGAAGTTAGGACACGTAGATAAAATGCAATAGTTCCAATTATAAGGTTGTGCAGTAAGTTATAGTATGCACGCAACATCCTTTTTAATGTATGTTGTGTGAAAATCATTGTTCAACCTTTACAATGATTCAACCAACCGATCAAAATTGGGTGCGAGTTTTTTTTTTTTCCTTCAAAACAGATCGCGAACTTCCGGAGTTTTCAGGGTTGGAGAGAAACTGGTCATTTGAGTTTCATACTTCCTCGTGGCCATGTGCTGGAATTTTGGTATCCATGTACTATGGACCGTATCCAACAGAAAGAAAGGTTTAAGAACAGAAAGATTTTCGAACAAAAACAAGTTAATTCAAACTCAACTGTTCAAAATACACGAGCACATATACCATAAAGGACGGTTCGACTCTCTCTAAATGTAAACGACTGAAAACTTAACCTTCAAAAAAGAGTGAAACGCTTTGTAAAACCACCTAAGATTATTTAGTTTTACTTAAAAGAGTAAATTTTTCTACTCGTCCTACTCAACAAGATTTTACCTCAACTTTGTGACCTTTTTTACTCAACACTTTTAGTGGACTAGCATAGCACAACATAGCACATATTTAAATCATCTTGTATTTTTATAGGTTTAAACAACACCTTCTATCTCTCCTATCTTACGGCCCGCAGCCAAGATGTTGTTCATTATGTAGCGCCAAATGTCCTGTTTGTCATTAAGTTGGGGATGTCAGGGTGGATCCTGCTGGATGTCTCGACAATCACATCAATGTAAAGTTGAAAAGGGGCGACGACCCCCCTGTTTTGGCATGGTAAACCTTCCAACATGTGACCTCTGAACTACTTGATCAATCGCAACATTACAGTGACCGGCCAATCTGCACGGCTTTGGCAAACAAAGATGAAATTGGAGGATTCTCCCTATATCTGTGCTTTGGTCTTGTTGCTCACGCCAGGATATGGTGTTTGTTACTAGCGAAGAAGCTTGGTGTAGGTGCCATCCGGTCTATCCTGTAGTTCTTCATTCTTCATGGTCCCGGATCTCAGATCTCATATACAGGATACTCTCTACAACCACAGGCTCTAGAGAATATTCAGCTTGGTTGTTGGGGATACCGATTTCCATAAGTGGTGTAGTTTATTGGCAAGGCTTCCCAAAGCTTTGTCCTTTGCGTGACAAGAAGTCTTTCTTGCTGTCGTCAACATAGGACCCTAGATTCTTGAAGTCCTTGACCTCTTTGAGTTGGCTACCATCTGTTGTTCAGATAGGTTGATGATCATCATTTCCTCATAATAATAATAATATAATATTAGCAATTCTTATTAGCGCCCATTAACCCGGCAGGGTCTCGAGGCGCTTTTACAATAACATAAGGAGTACCACAATAGTATTTAAAAAGCAGTAAAACCGAATAGAGATTAAAAAACAATTAGATGCAGAAAATTGTGCATCCGACTGTGAGAACACAAATACGAAACGCTAAGAAAAAAAAAACAGAGTTTCTCCAGTCCAAACTGCCACACCTCAACATTCAACGATTCGGCCGTCCACATGACATGAAACCAACAAGAAAACATATGTGAGCAAAAACAGAAACAGAGGAACAACATCTTATGGACCCAAGGTTTGAA
This sequence comes from Ophioderma brevispina, assembly GCA_023653785.1. Taxonomy (NCBI): domain Eukaryota; kingdom Metazoa; phylum Echinodermata; class Ophiuroidea; order Amphilepidida; family Ophiodermatidae; genus Ophioderma; species Ophioderma brevispina. Next base: position 5,281 of record JAMKCH010018907.1, read on the forward strand.
TAGTAATACTTATAATAACCTTAAAATACAATGCTAAACCAGCAAGCAGAATGCCCGTGGTGACATGGGGTAAACCTGACACCAGGTCACTCACCCTCTGAATGGGTACAGATCATGATTTGCATAACTTCATATAATAGTGGCATTGATTACAGTGACCAAGGAAATGAAATTGCACAAAATTAATCTTGTTTAAAAAGAAAAGTCTTTGAGTTGTGTTTTAAAAAGACATTGACAGATGGCGCTTGGTCTTACATGCAGAGTGCAATTTGTTCCATTCCTGGTACACAGCTTCTGCAAACGATCTCCTACCATAGGCTGTACGTGGTCTATGCCGAGACTTTGATAAGCTTTTGTGTTGAAGATCGTAATTCCCTGTGACGTGACTATGGTGTATAAAAGTCTGTAATGTAACTGGTGTTAGAACACGATTGGAGTACCTTATACCCAAAGGTTGGATCTGAAAACGTCCTCTTTTAATTGAGAGGCCCAGTGAAGATCATCATATCTTTGAAATGCTGTCCTGCTTCCTTTAATCGTGTGAACCATCCTGTCCGCTGTGTGTTTGAACTCTCTGCAATTTCATTCATGATCTCTTGTCTGGAAGTCCATATAGCAGTGAGTTGCACTCGGTCCAAACGTGACGTAACATATTCATACAAGTTTTTTCTTCTGTAGTTTCCTGGTCCAGATAATGCTTATATACGACCAATGCATCTGATCGCATGCGTAGCGTTCCTACATACACTGTTCACATGCTTGTCTGCATAGCTTGTCATCAATGATCACCCCCAGATTGCGAGCATAAGACGGGTATTTATTCACAGTGGTATTCTCCTCACTTGACCGCCGTACGGGGGTGTCGCTTTAACATTACGCGATGTTATATGCAATATTTCAGTCTTTGCTGGCATTGAGTTTGAAGTTTTTGTTCTGAAGGTCCAGGACTCTCATCAAGGAGACATTGACTTTCCAGTTTTCTCGTAACATTCCATTTCGTGTTGATGGGCGTCATAGAAATGTGTAGCTGAGTATCGTCAGCGTATAGTCTGCATGACTCCATTTGCTGCTACAAAATGTCTTCATTGGTGCACTATAAATAGTAAAAGTCACTCTGTGTCCTCTCCTACGATCCCTGTGGACGCCGAATCCATGGAAAGTGTTCAGAAACCAACGGCAACAGTCTGACTACGGTTCTCTAAGTAGAGGAAAACAGTTCAAATGTGCATTATTGCTAATACCGTACCTATTCTCAAGCGGTCTACAGCACCTGCTGGTCGATTGTGTCAAACGCTGAGGAGAGATCTAAGAACGTCAACACAGCTTCATTACCTTTGTCCTCCTGGTTTGTAACAAATCATTTCTCACACCTTAAGGAGCGCATTTTCTGTCTGTCATCCTTCACGGTAGCGGATTGTTACTACTTAAAGATTTACTATCTTTCAGATACTTTAATTGAGAAACTGCTACCCACTGGCTTACCAGCTCCATAAGTTTGGAATCAAATCGTTTTGACAGTCATATATTCAGTCTTCTTGGCATTTAGAAGTAGACCGACTTGTCTGCAAGCATTCTCAAGTATGTTTAGATCTTGTGCCCCACATATCAGAGATCTGTTGAGAGCTAGATCATCTGCGTAGTCAAGGTCTGTGAAGAACTGACCTTGGTGACGTCCCTAGAACGCTTGGTTTGATATGAGTCCCTTTGTTCGTTCATGGTGTCAAAACTCTGTCTGAGGATGTAACCAACCACGACTACAAATATAAAGGGAACAAGAGTATCGTCTCTTGGAGATTTTCCAGTATAGTTTTAGGAACTCCTTTGTGGCCCATCCATGGTCCTGCACAAAGCATGATGGGTTATCATACATGATGCAAATTGCCTGACCGTCTCATCTGGGACACCGTACCCGTAGTTGACGAAATTGCAGCATTACATTCCTTTTTTACACTGTCAAAAGCCTTGGAAAATTCTACGAACACAATTGAAGCTTTCTCTTGGAAATTCTCAACTCTTCTATGATCCGTCTGAGGGCAAATATCTGAGGTAGTGTTGAATCTGCCTTTGCGAAAAACCGCTCTGGTTCCGTCGGAGAATGGGATCTATGTGCGGAGTAATTCTGTTGAGGGCACATGGAGTTGAGATCTTAGAGCCCAGTGGTGACAGTGTGACTCCCTCTGGGTTATTTGGGGTTGTTGGAGGTCGCCCTTCTTTGGTAGAGAATGATGATGATGTTGAAAGCACTGGTTTGTTTCCCATGTAGGTGTTGTTTACAAATTCTAAACAGTTGTCATGGAATAGTGGATTCCTCCAGACCGACTGCAGAATTTTCGGGACATGTGTCTTGGTGTTGTTTCAGTTCTTCATGGGCAGATCTGAAGCTCCGCTATAATGAAAGGTCATCTGGATGGGAGGGTGTCTGCTATCTCTTGTGATGGAAGAAAGGTTCATCAAAGGTTAGTGTTAATTCTGAACTGGCTTGCCAAGTAGAGAAACTAAAAGTGCTGAAACCACAAGTCAAGGCGCTCTTCAGTTGTTTCCCTTGAATTCTTTAGGTGGGGGTGGTCCTTTTTCTTAATCGGTCAGCTCACTCAAGGCCTCCCCAGGCACAGCATGCTTGTTTTCACGACTGTAGGGCGTCAAGTTTCTTCAGCCTTGGACCTTAACATGCCTCCTCAAGCACCACATTGTAAGGGTCACCATCAAGTGCGCCTTTACCGCATCAGGTTCTGCTTGGAGCTTCTTCTGGTGGATTTAGTACGAGTGTTCTTGCTGCAGACTTCAGCGGTTTTCTCTCTCTGCTTTGCTAGAATTTGTCATTTGAGGCAAAGGCAGTCTTCCTCCTCTTTCTTCTTGGTAGCATCTCCAGGCCATTTCTTGTGGCTAAAGTGAGGACATCATATACTGCGCTGGAGTTCTTGTCTTTCAAGCTCAATCACAAGAGGTGTTTGAACCTGTATTTACTGCTACAGTAAACTGCTCACAAAGCTTGTAATCCCCCACTACCTCCCTCCAGTCAATTGTTTTCATGGATCCTCTTGGGAGGGGGTTTACTCTGACGAAACTTATCTGGCGCCTGCAGAGACAATTCTGTGATCATATTACAGCTTCAAACGTTTTGTAGGCTCTGAGTTCGTTAATTGCTGTAAAGTCCACTTCTTTCTGACCAAAATGTCCAGTTGGACAATTTCGTCCATTGGGCGGCGGTGTGTCCACAGTGTACCCTACCTGCTGATTTTGAATTTGGAATTTTTTTTTTGGTATTAGTTGCAACAAGGTTACAAATTGTTCATGAAGTCCTTCATGTACATTCCATTTCTGTTGACTCGTTGTTGCAAGTGAACAGCGCGATCCGTCAGGCCCAAGCTTAGCGTTGTACTCTCCAGGGATGTACAGAAGATTATGGAACTGTACTGGTGGCAGGGAAAAGTTCATGGTAAAAGTGGAAGACAGTTTCTTCTGGATAGTAGTTGTGGGGGCCTGTAACAGCAAAAAATTGACTGTTGTTTCGGATTGCCCTCAGTGTAAGCTTCAAGATGGGCTCATTAAAGTTGACAAGGGTGGCACATGACTTGAGAAGCCTTTGGTGATTAAAGAAACCCCACACCTCCTGTAGCTGTATTTCTCTTGTTCCTCCAGCCAGAGGCGGTAATAATTGCATATCCATGGATATTCTCCTTTAGTGAGGGTTCACGTGGCACAATGGCGGTGTTCTTCTTGTATGCAGATTACATCGATCTGCCACGTTGTGCTTCATGTACGTGTTCTTCTTTCTTGGCTGTTGTTGACAGTGTCTGGACATTAAATGTGCTGATGAATGAAAGCATTTTTGCGTCACTAACAAAGTGGTCCCGCTCTTTTTGTCATATCAGGTTGGACCCGGTCCAGTAGGCTTTTAGGACCAACCCATTATTGGTATTGGTATAGACCAATGTTGACTCATGATGCACAGATGTTTAAATCAGGGCTTTAACCCTGGTGCTCCGTTGTGAACTATTCATCTAGTCAATTAGCTAAATAGTAGCTGGGATTCGCCAGGTCTCCAGCACCCCTTAGTCTTTCCCATAGACTTAAACAGTAGGATCACGATCATGGACAAAATTAAAAGTGATGCTATCAGCATATAAATGGTTATTTGATAGACGTGTTTCTTAATTAATTGCCTCTCAAGTATATATCTAGCAAATAATTCCCAGATTTAGTACTTGAATTAAAGGCTGACCCAGAGATTTCGAAATATAATGTTATGCGTAGTAATTAAAAATAGTCAACTAAAACTAAAGATACTCACCTAAAATGCTTAATTCCAAAGTTAGAGATGAATCGGATTTTTCGTTTTCATGTAGTACACATTTATGTACAGTATAACTGTGTCATAGGATACCGTGTATAACAAAAATTCCGGATCCGGAAATTTTAAACAAAGTTGTGATTTTCTATATGAAGGACTTCGATTTGAGTTTAGTTATTTCAGACAGTGATTATTGTATGGACAAGCATTATGTATATGCAAAAAACACAATTTGTTTGAAAATTGAGGGCGCCCTCCTCAGGAAATCTCTGAGTCAGCCTTTAATGAAATATTGCATTTTTTCACTCCTGGTCATTGGTGTCCAAGAGGAGGGTTCCTAGGGACCCAACCTAATGATGTCAATGAAGGCATGGGTAGGAGAAGCGTATTCATATAACTTAAGGTAGCAAAAAACCTTGAAAAAAAAATCACCGAGTAACCGAGAATCACAAATTACAAAACAAATGTTGGGTCCTATGGACCTCCCCCCCCCCATAGTTAAGTGTAAAAAAGATTTAAAATCACTCCAAAAGAGTTGATTTCCACTTGTTTGAGGAGTTCAATGAAGAACAACTCCTTTTGAAGAGTTAAAAGGACAACACGAAAACGAGTCCATGGATATTCACCTTTTTGTGTAATTGTCACCTTTGATGAGCGGAAATTTGCTCTTCTCATAAGTACAAAACATTCACTCATTTTGGAGTGCATGGTTTACAAGAGTTTCACCCTTTTGGGGAGTGAATGTTTTACTTGTTTACATTTAGATATACAGTTGCCTCCGCTTAATTGGGACACCTCGGGAGTAGAGAAATTGTCCCGATTAACCAGAAATCCCAATTAAGAGAAGTACACACAGACACTAGGAGCCAGAGATATTGGGCCATGAATTTTAACTTGCACAACACAATTAATGTTTTAGCTTTTATGAATATGTATGCCATTGAGAAAGGGTAAAAATGTACTTGCACATTTATAACATGACACAAGTTCTAAATATATATGAAAGCATACATATTTTCAGTAAAAATGCCCTGCTTTCAGTGGTTCTTTTATGAAATCAATGTAAATATCAAAGATGTCCCGATTATCAGATGGAGTGTCCCAATTAAAAGGCGCATTTTACACACACAAACGGTTTCCCAATTCAGCATGTCAATTATCAGAAAATCCCCTTTATCAGGATTCCGAATATTACCAGCTTCAACTGTATAAGCCTTAAATTATCTTTAAAGGTACAACGAGAGATTTCAAATAACAGGTGTCCCTAAAAATTTGAAAATTCTGATTTTTGCACTGGCCTAAATCTTTCTATCAAAAATATTCCCATCTGAAAGGATTAAGCTGAGAACTGTTTCTTTGGTACAAAAATTGTGAAATTTCTAATTTCCAATAGGAGCAAATAGGAAATTCAGCTTTATGTTTTCTTTTGAAATATAAGCATAATTATACAAATCACCTTTTGTTTCCATTTTAACTTATTCTGCAGTCAAGGGAATCGATTAGTGTCTAATCTATACGAAATCACTACATATCACAGAAAATATGGATGACTTGAAATCTCTGGTAGCACATTTAATGTTCTAGAACCTTTGTGTGCTACGTACAGGACAGAAAAGGAACTTAGCTGTATACATATATTTTTCTAAGCCTTACTGCTTGACTATAAACTCGCAAACTCTTCTCGAATCGAACTCCCGCAGGCAAAACCACGTCATTACGTATGCATACGGTATATCAATACTAACCTATACCCAACTGTGAAAATCCACTCAAAGTGCTTGTCATCATAAGCTGAGTTTTTAATACAACTGCGAGTTTGTATCAAAGAGGTATCTTAGAACTCTTAAAGGAAACGACGTAAAGACCAGCAGTCAGGCCTATTAGGTATGAACAACATCTCCTTCCATATAAATGGCAATACTAAAAGTATTATGTTTGTGCCTTGGGTAAAAAAAGTTATGATATATCGAAACAGTAGTACGGCAATCACGCTTCCTGCTGTGACAGGGAAGGTGAAAGTTCGAAATAGAGAGCAGGGATAGAGAGTTCAGACTCGCAACTTCTGGTGACTTGCCGTGGAACTGAAGTGGATTGTTTTCAAAATAAGGAAGAGGTCATTATTAATTTTACACGGGGACACGGGGACGGTAAATTTAGTAATTTAACTTCGCTTCCATTCAAAGATTTCGCATTCCTTCTCTCCTGATTTTATCCATTTCAAAGTACAAGTACCCCCTTTCCCCCCCTCGTTCATACATATTTTTTCGAATTCCCCCACGAATCGTCCACCCCCTGGCGTAATAATGACCCCTCCCTAAATTGCAGCGGCAGTTAGAGCTATAATAGTTAATTGGGTTGGGAAACATGTTGTTATCAATATGAATGATTAAATTATTCGAATTGCTAATAATTCCAAAATAAAACAGGACTATTTTCCAAAGAAAAGAAAAATGAAAAACACGCGAAATTTGAAAACCTGGGCCCTTATCAATCTTAGGCAGCTAGATTCGAAGAATTCGAAATAATATAATGGGTTCAAACGGGGAACCTTCAGGCTTCAGCGCCAAAGGCGAATAGGCAGTGGGCCGTGGGCCACGCTCTCCTTCGACATGATTTCTGGTAAAATTCGTAGAAATCTAGTGGGATCCTTTTTTTTTTTTTTGAATCCATGCATAGCGAAATATGACTTGACCCTTTTAAGAATTTACCCACATTATATGCAAGCATATTTTTTGTGAATTAGGCCTACGTGAAAAATAAAAACATTATAGATTGCTTACCTGAGAGGTCCAGCGGTTAAATCAAGCTACTCACATAGGCCTTCGCCTATAGTTCCTACTTGTCGAAGTCCAACTTTAAATTTAAAACGATGAGTCGTGCAGCAGGCCTAGTAATATACTACTACTATAAGGCTACTATACAACTATAGCTATTTTCATAAATGATTTCCCGAGATGATGCCTTCCCACGTTGTTGTATTAGATGTCTATACCTTTTGACCTGTGTATCTCTGTGTACTTCAACCCTGCATGGCACCCGGAGTCCTTGTAATAAGATATGTCTGCGTAAGCGTGATGATTGATAGAGCAAAATGCAGTGACATATAGTCACACACACACAAATAAATAAACTGGCTGAAAATAAACAACTTATAAACCAAGTTATAGTATTTTATTCATAATATCCTGCACAATATTAGCTAATATTCTTGGTAATACATCGAGTAGGCTTTACGTTCTTTTTTATTGGGAAAATGGATCTCTAGTCGTGTGTTTTACAGTTTTACTTACATTAATGTCAGTTACTGTTATTGGCAACACACATTATTACGTAAATAATGCATCCATTAAAAGCTATTAAAATTACCACAATTTAACCAATTTGAAACTGCACTGTCTATGACGAAAACTATACCCATGAAAAGTCTTTTTAATAAAGCCACTATCAGCGATTTCTTATTTTTTATCAAAGTCCATTTTTGCACTGTTGTATTGGAAATAATTATTGTTGTAGTAAAGACCCCTGTAAGTCGCTAAGCGTAACACGCCGTATTTGTCAAGAAATTGCGAGTTTTATGCTTTATTTACTAATAAAAGTCGGGATCCGACTTTTTTAAGGTCTAGAAACAGTCGTAAATGGCATGTTCAAGACCGCTTTAAAATGCTCAAGTGTCTGTTTTTTTTTTACAAAGAAAAGTAATATAAGGTGTTGATATGACCTAACACTAACAATTTAGACACAAAACGGGCATTTTGAATTTGGAAAGAAATCACTGATAGTGGCTTTAATCAGTTTAAATATTAGTACATGTGGAACTGTATTTTTGTGAAAATTTCATATACAATCTTGCAACCAAGGTTTTTCTAAATCAAAATTGTATGAGGATTCCATTTTTTTTTTTTTTTTTTTTCTCTGTGTACTTCAACCCTGCATGGCACCCGGAGTCCTTGTAATAAGATATGTCTGCGTAAGCGTGATGATTGATAGAGCAAAATGCATAATAAATGGCTGAAAATAACGACTTATAAACCAAGTTCTAAGTATTTAAATTCATAATATCCTGCACAATATTAGCTAATATTCTTGGTAATACTCGGTAGGCTTTACGAGTATGTTTTCTTTTTATTGGGAAAATGGATCTCTAGTCGTGTGTTTTACAGTTTATATATACAACTCACATTACTGTTTCCAGTTACTCCTGTTATTGGCAGAACACACATGATTTTACGTTTTAAAAAAAAAATACATGCATCCATTAAAAGCATATTAAATTAAACCCAATTTAAACCAATTTGAAACTGCAGCACTGTCTATAACGAAAACTATAAACTGAAAGGTCGTTTTAATAAAGCCACTATCAGCGATTTTCTTATTTTTTATATCAAAGTCCCCATTTTTTTTTTGCACTGTTGTATTGGAATAATTATTGTTGTAGTAAGACCCCTGTAAGTCGCTAAGCGTAAACACGCAACGCCGTTATTTCAGAAATTTGCGAGTTTGTTATGCTTTATTTACTAATAAAAGTCGGATCCGCTTTTTTAAAAGGTCCTAGAAAACAGTCGTAATGGCAATGTTCAAGACGCGCTTTTAAATGCTCAATTGTCTGGGTTTTTTTTTTACCAAGAAAGTAATATAAGGCCCTATAGGTGTTGATATAACTAACAACACTAACACTTAGACACAAAAGGTCATTTTTAATTTGGAAAAGAACAATCACTGATAGTGGCTTTACAATCAGTTTAAATATAGCAACCCACCCAATCCTCAAAATATCAAAAAGAAATTACAATATTACAGCACTTGACTAAGCAAACTATCAACCACAACCACATTTTTAATTGCTTGAGTTTGATTTGGGCTGTGGTCCATTTTGGTTCCCATGACCCACATACGACCTCGTCCTCTTCCGTTATTCATGTAAAAAAGATAAGAAATAACCCTTACAGTTTGGAATAAGAAAATACCGTTTGGAATAAAAAAATATTCCTGTACAACATAGAAACAATTCAGGATTTTTTCGTCAAGATTTCACTCTTACGTGTTAAACCAGGCCTGTGTTAATTAAACCAAAGAAGACGTCTAAAATTGGGATTTCTTAGCCGCTTTCCATTGGGTGTAACCAACGGCCACTTTTATGAAATAGCGCCATCGTGCGGTTAAGGTGGTCAAAATAGCCTGAGTTAGCCTCTCCCTTTATTACCAGCTTACACATATTACTGTACACATCTTCAGACGAACGCTGTATTGAATGATATCAAAGACTGATGCTGTATGCTGTTGCCTCCGCCATTGCTGTTCCTGTGGTGTAGTACGTAATTGCGGAAAACGTCCAGTGTTTTTTTGAGAAAATAACCTCATTGTAGTGTATAGTTTCACAAAATGTCGGGTATTTTACGTAGTGCTATTACTCGGCATTCTCGCATGTTGCGAAATTCAACAAGAAAATATGGTGGTGATCATGGACATGGATTATTAGAGCAAACAGGAAGGCCACCAAAAATGTACATTGGAGTGGAAAAGCCTCCAAAAATTCCAGGCTGGGTAAGCAAAGTTTAAAATGTTAACTTCTTAGCATTTTGCATTTTAATAATTTGGGAATTATGATTTTCTTGAAGGTGCCCATTCGGTAATAGTGTAGTTTAGGACCCTAAGCCTTGGCGACGAAAAAAGAAAACCCTGTTTTACGGGCGAGCTAACCTTTCGAGTAGGGTCGGTCTGGCGAATTTTTTCTTTTTTTAATTTTTTTTTCTTTTCTGGAGCTCAAAATTGGCCTAAAATAGCCCCGAAATCTGAAAAATCAAGAGAAAAAATGAAAAATTTTTACAAACAATATTTCTTTAAAAAACTTGCCAAAATTGATAAATTTGGGCTAAAATAAAAACAGGCTGATTTATTTTTACAAAAATTACATGATTTTTGGAAAAACTAAAAAAAAAAATTCTGCAAAACTGAAAAATCAGGGTCGATCGGGCCCGTAAAACAGGGTTTTTTATTTTCGTCGCCTAACCCTATATAGGGATGAAATATTTCTAATCCATCATTCTAAAGCAACCAGACTATAGTCGCCGTAATAATTGTTTGAACTAAGCGTACGCAGTACCGGCGTGTGCGGCCTGTACACGGCGTATCGCGTGTCTATTTTAATCATTGTGTTTGCGCGCTGTCTACGCAGTGCGACTGAAGCTAATTGTTCGAATCAGTTACAAACAATTTTACTCAGAGTCTAGATTAGATAGCTCCCATGATCACTTGACCAAGGTTAATTTTTTTGGAAAGGCAGGGCTGAAAAATGAGGGAATTATGGGGTAAAACAGACAAGGTTAAACAACTTTTGAAATCGGCAACCTTTCTGCCTGAAAAGACACCAAACATGTAACAAACATGAAACTTACCTACATCGATAACACTAACAGTAACAACATGACTAACATTCCGCTACTGGAAAACAGGGTTAATACTGAAGAAAGAAGTGGGTTTTTAAGAAAAGGGGAGAATTTGTGAGTAAAACCACTCGTTCTAAGTTAAGACCCATTAAAATGGCCGAACTACTTTTGGTAACCCATCCCTGATGGTCCAAAGTTAGAGGGACAACTAAGGGGCATCTCGATTGGGTAAACAGCGTGTTTTTGGCATAGAATATGCGCACTCTAAATTACGCGGTGCAAGCTTCATAGGGAGTGTTTATCGGCATTCAGTAGCTTGAAAATGGATTTTTTTGACAAGGTCACATTTTGGATTCGTGGAACGAATCCCTACCAAACGCTTCAGCTGGTAGACACATTTCTGCTGGTAGACACATTTTCGCTATTTTAAGTAAATACCTCCTTGCCAGGCTCGATCGAGCTCAGCGAGCCAACACTTCAATGGAAACCCAACACTTCAATGGAACCCAGGGAACCCAATAGCGAGTATTAAAAAAAAATGTTCAAAAACCATATTTGAGTGATATTAGCCCAGAATGCCCCATAATCCATATAGGGGGTGTGCTCTTTACCAAATATGGTGTGTTTTTAACCAAATATGGCGTGTTCTTTCTACGAAATCGACTTTCCAAGTAGATTAGGATATCACCGTTAACTCCCCCGCAGCGCCTATACCTCGTCAATTCCATCGGTTGCAAAAGAGGGGTAATGTAAGCCAATGGAAGAGCCGTGGTGTGTTTTTTTATAGAAATTTTAGGAATTCCTGCTGCCAACCCCCCCAAATGACCTCGTCATATGATTCTAAATTCCTTGAAAATCAGTGGCTAAGATGGGCCATTGTAGCAAGTCCAAACAAGTGATTGCGCCTGTTTTGCGTAAAAATCGCTACACATAGATAGAAACGCTGAAGCTGATGCAGAAAAAATGGCGTCGTGTGTTCGAAGTGACGAAAATGAATGCAATAAACCGTCTTTTCAAGACTCATTCTAGTGAAGCTTAGTGACGCCGGAGGCGATTTTAGATGCAGTGATTTAGCATTTGAACCAAAAATCGGTGTGGATATAATATATTGGCCCCGTAGGAGCCAGACTAGCACGATTCTTTGTTGATATCATCGACATCGTGGATCGCATGCACTGTGATGTGGGATTCTAATTGTATACGTTGTCATGGTTGTGGGCACGCAACCAATGGGATTTCACGTTTCCATGAGTTCGTAAGGGCTACGATGATGTAACTTGTAGAAAGGAGGGGGACAGGGTGGGTGTGACATGTGGTGACCTCCTGTGCCTTGGGACCTCATTTGACCTTTTTGGGCCGGTCAAAATGTTAACCCTTTCCCGCAAGGCTTGTGTGCAAGTTAATATCTGGGTTCCGTAAGGCGTATAATAGATGTAACTTGGTGGAAGGAAGCGGGTTACAGAGTTTCGACCTGATTAGATGTTGGGCATATTTCGGGCAAATTACATATTCAAATGAGCTAATTATATGCAAAAATCAGCGTAATCACTTTATTTTAGTAAAATGGTACATCGACATGTAAAGTCCTTCACTTCGCCAAACCCATTTGGGTGCATCTTCTTTGCCATTTAAAGTTCCTGATACATGCGTCTGTAGGTATGCAAATACTAATTAATATGCATAATTGCTGTGTGGTCGCTAAAACGGTACATCGATATGCAAATTTCTTGATCATGAAAAACTACTCATTTATACCTTACATCTTGTGTGGGAATCCGATGGAGGGGGCGGGGTGGGGTTTGGGGGCCGGGTGGGGGGTAAGTGGTTGGGTGCGTCAGGGAGGGGTGGGTCTCGTTGTGGAGGGTGGCGGGGTGGGGGTTGCGTCGGGTGGGGTGCGTTGGGGAGGGGTCGGTGTGTGCGTCGGGGTGGGATCAGGTGGTTTGACCTTGGTGACCCCATGTGACCTTGGTGACCCATTTGACTTGGTGACCTCATGTACATGACATCACGGACCTTTGTGAACCTCACTGGACCCTTGTGACCTCATGTGACTTGTGTGACCTCACATGACCTTGGCCGCATTCACAAAAAGTGTCTGGGAGGGTCGGTGGGTGCTACAGGGAGGGCGGGTGTGTCAGGGAGGGGAGGGTGGGTGCGTTGGGGAGCATTTTGGGGTGACCTCATGTCACCTTTTCTGACCCTGTGTGATCTTTGTGACCTCATCTGACCCACGTGAAATTTGGATGACGCTCATGTCACCGGTTTGGTGACCTCATTGCACCTGGTGACCTCATGTCACCTTGTGAACTCATGTCACCTTGGGACCTCAGGTCACCTTCGACCCCAGTCACAAACCGCGACGGCAGATGACACTAGCGGTCCAAGACCGTGACATATTTTTTTTACTTGCATTTTTATTCAATACAAATTTGTCCTTAGTGATAATATGCATATATTGACAACAAAAATATCAACCATTGGAGAAAATTATTATCCGTAGACACAGCAGCCAGCGATTAAAAATCACCCAAAAATCGCCCATTTTTTTAAACTGGCTGCCCTTGGGCCAAGGAAGTTTTAATCATAGCTCCCATATGGTTCCAGGGCAGTGTTAAGGCATATATATCTATATATCAAAATACAAACAATACAATTAGCGATGTAAATAATGCATAAGCCAGCTATCAATTTCATCACACAAAAAAAATTTTAATCAGTTCTCATGGGTCCAGGCAGTGTAAAGGTATATTCATTAATTTAGTCAATTCTACCATACTGAAATACCAGACCATTCCATCATTACCAAATTAAAGGACCATTCTTTAATTCTTGTATCGTTTACCAATTTAGTCATTCACTCAGGGTCCCATCCCAAAACTGGCTGGCAACCACGGATCCACACGGGCAGTGACCGCTCTTGTTGAAGTTGGACCGCATTGCGTCACATGTGTAATTTGTCAATTCCCTCCAATTCCCACTCTCAGCCTCACAACTTTTGTTGTATTTATCTTAGGTGTTCCCCAAGTTATTACATTTTTGGAAAGCTTAGAGAACAAGGATTATCAAGAGGTAACTTTTTGACCGGTATAGTGCAAGAAAATACAGGTGTAACAAAAGAAATTACACTGAAATGGACTTTCTTTAATGCTTCTAGTTTCTCCACACATTGCTTAATTCAAAATTGATGTCTATATATGAAAAGAACATGCAAGGGCTTTCCCGACATATATAATATATATTGGTTAAAACAATTACATGATGCAAATTAGGGTGATCAAAAAAATTTTCATTCGATTTGTAAGAAACATAATTTATGAATTCCTTTTCAAGTATGAATACCCTTAAAATGTGAAAAGAATGTTTTATCTGTTAAATTAAGTATATGAAGAAAGTTCATAGGTGTGTATTTAAGGAAAACTTCTGATTTACCTTATACAGGGTGGTCAAAAAGATGGAAAATGTTCAAGGTTATGATTTACTTTAAGCGTCACAGGGTATTTATATTGATAATAAATATAAATGGTGACTCATATTGTCTTGAGAACATTTCTGAAGGTTCAAAAAACTAAAATGACGATATTCATATCGGGTGACTATAAATTATGTATTAGATCTTGATTTTCTGTGCTGCAAAGTCCTTTGTTACATAATAAAAGATCAGGGAAACTTAAGTTGTTAACACTTAAGTACTTGGGGGAATAGTACAGAACACTTACCACACAATTATAAACAGGGGATAATGTTATATACAGGGTGATCCTATATCAATGTTTTAACAAATTCACTGTGGTACCCCGCTTTAGAAAGGGTGGGTTTTAAAAATCTAAAATTGGTAAAAGGATGGGTGCTGGATTGTATTGCTATAAAGGGTGGGTTTTGTCAAAAGGGTGGGTCAGAAATAAAAAGGGTGGATTCTGATAATAAAATGCAAATTACATCTGTGTAATCAGGTTTGCCCTGAGAATCCATATTTGAAAAATAAGTGTCATAACATCCAACACGTTAGGTCCCCTTAAATACAACTACATGGATTTCGTGTGCAAAGTGGATGTTAATTGACCAACAAAGAATTTGAAAATGATCTTTATCTGTAGGTTTTCTAAGTAAGTGGTAAAAAGAAACAAGGGTATGACAGCTGCGAATGTCAATGAATTAAAAAAAGGGTGGGTTATTACTTTCAATATAAAGGTGTTTCATAAAAAGGGTGGGTTAAAAATAAAAAGAGGGGGTTACAAACGCACTGCCAACATGCAATTACAGTACTCAATGTGAGCCCTGTACCAACTAATCTGAAAGGTCAGAAGTTCCAAATGTAGCTTCAGTCTTTACAAAGAGATCAAAACATAGTATTTTTTCATGATCTCCAATGAGTTACCGAGAAACTCGTTTGACACACATATTTATTGGTGTATCACTGTGATAATTAGATTTTGGGGTAATTAAAGACTTAAAAAATTTGTAGCTTATGTAAAAAAAGACAAAATAGGTTATGTGCTTTAAATTGACCAAACATCATGAATCCATGGGATGAAATAAAAGCTCTGTGACTTGATATCAAATTAAAGGTGTTTTTTTTTCTGTTCCCTTCACATATTTTCATGCATATTATTAATTCTTTGTGCATCATTGTGATAATTTATCATTTTGGGTAATTAAAGACATTAATTAAAAAAAAAAAAAAAAAAAAATACCACATCCTCCTCTACCACATCCCCCACCCCAGACTAATTATGCTTAACGAACTGTAGCAATTAGCTGAGATAAGACACATTTTATTTTTTTGCTTATATTTAAAGCTTAATAGTTAAGCTTTCAAATAAGCCCAAGATTAAGTCTGTCCTACAGAGCATTGTAAAAATACATGCACACAAAGTTGTAGGATGGGGTGGAAATGCAACAACCCCACCTTTTATTGGTGCCCAGGTTAAAAAACATGACCTTAAAAACATTTGTAGCTTATTTAACAAAAAGACAACATAGACTATGTGCTTTAAATTGACCAAACATCATGAATCCATGGGATGAAATAAAAGAGCTCTGTGACTTGATATCAAATTAAAGGTGTTTTTTTTTCTGTTCCCTTCACATATTTTCATGCATATTATTAATTCTTTGTGCATCATTGTGATAATTTATCATTTTGGGTAATTAAAGACATTAATTATTTTATATACAAGGTAGTTAATAGTAAAATTCAGCACAAAGCAATATTTCAAGATTAAGTTTTACAGGGATACTAATCCACATTGAATATCCCATTGGAAATACACACACCGCAACCGCCACCTCCGCAACCGCCACCTCCCCACCCCTGACTAATTATACTTAACGAGCTATAGTAATTAGTCTGAATTAGATTTTAAATGTTTTCTTACTAATATCAAAAAAGGAATAAATTGTCTTCAAAATGAGACCAAACTTAATATTTTTTGATGAAGGACTACAGAACAGCAATCATTTGAAGTGAAAAAAGTGCCCAACATGTGACAAATCCACCCTTTTTGGGGTCCCAACTTAAAAATGTGACCACAATTTTTCTTCAATTTAAGGACTATTTTAAAACAAAAAATGTGTTTTAAAGCAGCCATTGGATAGAAGAGGGTTTTCTGAAGGTGAGTGGATCGATTTTGGAGTAATTTAAGTAGTATTTAACCAGTTAACCATGTAGGGTCCTAAACTACACTTTTGCCCATTCACGACTGTTTTGTTCACTGATAAAAGTCGGCAGGGGTAGAATTTCGTCGCTGTGTGCAAGAATCAGTCTGCACTCTTGATCCCCCAAAACAAATTTGGCTTGTTATATTCGACGAAACGAAACGAAACAGGCTCAGTGCGCCCATTGGATTACACGCTTTATTCCATCAGAGTGCAACTGTAAAATGTGCGATCACGGAATAAAGTGTGTAATCCAATGGGCGCACTGAGCCCGTTTCGTTTCGTCGAATATAATAAGCCAACAAATTTTCATTTTGCGGGAATCATCTAATTGAGTAATTCGCTACTGTGCTAAGTTCTGGAGTTTACGAGAATCAACATTCTCGCAAATCAGTTTGCGAGAATCGATTCTCGGATTCTCGCCGAAATTCTAGCCCTGGTCGGATCCCCACTTTAATTCATGAATTAGACTATTAGTGGGCTAAATAAAATGAAATTGATCGTGATTTCTTGCAAGTCAGAGCGCCCCCAATTTTCCAGATATTTTGAGATTTTTGCACAGTTGCATTGGTAATTGACTAGTAAACAATTCCTGGAAATCGTAGAGCTCAAAACTGTGTCGCACAAAAGGGAATTTTGTAATTAAGATTCTAATAATAATTCAATTTCAACAGCTGCTAGAAACATCCATTTGAAATAGCTGGGAAATTGTGCCATGGCATGTACGTGTCTACACTCATTACATTAGTTCCGCCGGTTCAGGCAAGTCAAATTAGAGATCATTTTCGAGAGGTGACAATAGGGCCCTTGCACAGAGCTATGTTGTATGGACTTTTTGTTTGCCCTCCAGATCAACCAAGCATGAGAGGAATACAATACATGCACCTGGTTCACCTGAACATGCAGGGGATTCTTTTGTATTCTATGCATAATGCATGCTTGGGTTGTTCCGGAGGCAGGTCTGGCCAAGATAACCTATTGACCTGCCGTGCAATTCCAAGCGCCCTATATTTTCATTATGGACAGACGTAAATTTGGCGTTTCCGGTTTTCCAGCCCGCATTAAATAAAACTGTGGGATCCGATTGTATACAAAATTGCTGCTTTTAATGACAAATACACAATTTTTTAGCATTGCCATCCGTCAGGTCTAGTTAATATAATAATAATATTACGCATTTATAAGCTCAAACACACCTGTTGTCCTCAATGCTCAAGGCCATTATTTAAATCGTTCATCGTATGAAATCGTAGAATCATTCGCTTCATTTAGGTGTGGCTTGGCGGCCAATTCGCGCACTGCCTATTGAGCACATTATCTTGTGAGCCCCCCCTAACATCTCCCCATATTTCGCTTGGGTGAACGCGGCAATTGAGACTAAGTATCTTGCCCCGGATACCAACATTTTGACTTCAGCGGGGCTCCAACTCACGAACTTTGTAATCACGAGTCCTGCGCTTTCCCTTGCGCCACACTTGCTCTCTATTTTACTAGGTACTTACCAAACAACTGTGCGAAAAAGGTCAATTTTTAAAATATGGAGCGCTCTTAAAAATGTGTTGTTATTGCTTTAAGCTTAGCCACTTTCAGAGGTACTACAACCATTTCCAATACAACAGTGCAAAAAAATGGACTTTGATGAAAAATAGGGGGCGCAATTTGTTTACATTTTGAAGAAATCACTGATAGTGGCTTTAACGGCAGTGTCTACATGGCTGCCGTGAAAACCCAGGGGCTATACAAGGCAAGATCATTTGTATTGCTATATAGTGTGTGTGTTATTCTGCAAGACTATTGAAGTAACACAAAACAACTCATTTCTGACAGATAGATGGTCATTCCATGCATTTTCAACAAATCGAGTACACCATCACCTCATGGATGTCTTTCTTTCTTGGTGTATTGAAAGATATTCATGAGAAACTAAAATCCTGAAATTTTGAGCTCTGTACCTCGTTTCGTTTTCACGCTACAGCAATTTTAAATTTGAGGGGGGCACCTCAAAAACATGTACCGCACAACTGGACAATAAACAACATACCAGTATGAGCTTTACCAGGCATGATTGCGGTAAAAAATGGCCGTGTACATAGCCTTTGCCTTGGGAGGGTGAGTTGGTGTAGCGGTCATGTGGCTCACCTTTCATTAATGCAGCCCGGGTTTGATTCCCGGTTGAGCTAGTGTTGTATGTGAATTTGCTTGCCAATCCATTCGCGTCCTCACAGGTTTTCTGTTTTCCTCCTGCATCTAAAATCGGACGACTTCCCATAAATCTTTCACCGCTGTTCTGGAGGCGTCCCTTGAATTTAATGCATGCATATCAATATTGCGTTCTGCCTGGCAAATGCCGAATGTTATAAATAACTATAGTATATAGTCGCCGTCACAATTCCTTTTCTGAAATATGCATCTACATACGCTCGCGAGAGTAATCTATGCATTTCCTGTGCGTGTTGTCATGGTTCTGTCTGGCAGGAATTCTGGTGTAGTCTTGACACACAAAACTTACCAAAGAGATACTAGTAATTCCTAGCTTTATCCTTTCAGATGTGGATAGTTTTCTTGGAAAGAGCAGCTTTCTTATTTCTAAGGGACATGTGATATGTGAAATCTCTCATTACACCTTCAATTAACTACATGTACCTATACTTTGTTACCATCAAATCGGGCAAACTGGTATGGAATAATGTTGGCACACTCCAACGCAAGAGACGCAGTGTGTATATTTTGCATGGCGCGCACGATTCTGAGGAAACGCTCAAGTATATTGGTTTGCAATGTACTTTTATCCGAGGAACAATAACAACTGGGTAATCAAAATATAGCTACATGTAACCGTGTCCAAAACCAACCAATTTGATTCTAATTGTCATGTTTTCTATTTGTTTTCTATTTTCAGGAGAAAGCTGCTGCCTTCACACTGATGATGATTGGTTCGCTAGCGTACCCATCCTGGGTTCTATACTACATCCCGTACTACAAGGAAAAGGAAAAAGAGTAAATGACGGCAGGGAAGCACTGGCTGTTGTGTGTTTGCGTGTGTGGTGTGTGTAGAGTTCTTCCTCACCTACATGTGTCACCATAGAACAATAAAAGACAGTTTATAGGTTTAAGAAGGGAGGGTGACGTTTTACTGAAGACAATTTGGACAATCACTGCACTGGCAGCCTGATTGGCTCAACTGATATCTTTGTGTGTACAGAAAATAATAACTTTGAACCAATATGTGATGTGAAAAAAACTGCCTGGGACATCAGTCGCCATGCCTTGTAATTTTATCTGCATTGGGCTTATTCAGTCAACAGCCATCAAGAACAAGATTTTGAAATCAACTTGACAATAATTTAGGCATACACTGTACAATGGGAAGTCACCTCAAATATAGAATGATATGATCTGTGTAAATAAAAAAAAGTTGATAGGTGTCAGATTTTTAGAATAAGGTACCAATTATATTTTTTCCAAATTAGATGTTCTTTTTTGGCCACTTCGACACTGAGGCATTCTTTTCAACAAACACTAGTAAATTTGACATTGTCCTTTACAACCTCATCATCAAACCGTCATCCCACACATGTAAGAAGCCACTGTTGGGGTAAATGCATTAAAAATTTGACATGTCTGCTGTATATAGCAATTTAAAACATTTTTACCATGTGAGACTAAATTTGTGCAAACCATTTCCACTGTAAAGGTAGCGACCAATTACCACAAGTTATTGATTTTTGATGGTAAACTTTTATATTTGGTGATCACCTGGGACACTAGCAAATACAACCCAATGCAGTACTGCAACAACTTAAAAAAGACAACATTTTGGTTTGAAAAGCATTGGATTCAATTAGTGAAATGGCACAACATGTATTAAATTTATAATTGTGTTAAGTTTTAAGGCAATAATTTCCTTTAATTTGTTTATTTCTGCACAGGATTTTAAGTACCAAACCCACACTTCACTGTTATGTGATTGCATTTAATATACTGTGTAAGTGGAAATTTTCTTATTAAAGATACAAAATTTCCCTCCAAATGGTCAAAATTTCCCGGGAATGTGTTCCAAAATTCCCCATTTTCCAGGCATGTTATTGCCACTTAAATCAAGTTCTTGAAACCAAAGTGAGTCGGATTTCAGGAAGCAATCAAAATTTCCTAATTTCGCTGAAATTACTAATTGCGAAAGCCAAACTTTTGATGAATCATACGTGAACATCAGACTGTTGGTTTCAAATAAAATGAAAACTTCTGTTAGTTTTGGAAAATAATTAGAAAAAACCCAGAAAATTGCACAATAGGCAGTTATCTTAAAATCAACTTAAGAAACTTATGACTCATTTTGCTTGATCACATGCATCGCCCGTACTCTATCAGCATGAATACAAAGTTACAACCAGGGGGTGAGCCATTCAAAAACCAGTCGTCCGTGATGGGCGCTGACATTTTGGAATATTTGCACGGAATAATTATTAGTTTGGGTGCTTGTATACACACATATGTCAATTCGATACAAACAATCCGGCAAAAATAATCAGTTGTTGGATGTTGGGTGCTATTGGGTGGTTTAAATTTTGTCCTAACCATGGCCACACACGAATGAAAGACACGTCAGTCGCCTCAATGCATACATTCTTTTCACCTAAGCGCGCATTGCAGTAGGAAACGAGGATCTGAGGACAATGATCCAGGTGCATTTATTACACTGGCCACTCTAACACCATCATTGTTCACTACCGATTAGTGTATCATATGCAAAGCGGCACCCACAGTATGTGGAAGAAGCGGAGGCAAGCCATTGCTTTCTAGTGTTAGTACTCTGTTTCTTTGTGAGTCAGCAAAACATGCGAGACGATGAATTTTAAAGATGAAGTAACGCTTACCTCTCTATCTAATAGAACCTCTTGGACAACACCCTGTTCTTGGCCTGCCTTGCATGAGTGACTCATGGCACCTTTCTGCATGTGTACAGTGTATCCCAACAAAAAAATACCCATTTTACACAAGCCATAGTAACCTTTTTACAAAAACTAGGTATTTGAAAAAAAAGGACATTTAATTGCTAAAAAATTGGGTGAAAATGGTGGAATGGAACTTTCAATAAAATCGACTCCAGTAGTTTGAGATGCAAACCCTGACAAAGGAGTGATAACTGCCAACTTCGTCCGGCATGAACTAAGGAGTGATGTCATAGTTCGCCGCAGCTATTTGCATGCGTATCGCGCACGAGCCCTTGTACACTTGCGATTTACAGTGAGGTTTTTGCAGACTCGCCGTTGTTTAAGACTGTGTAAGCTATGACGTCACTCCTAGTTCAGGCCAGACGAAGTAATGTGTATACATAATGATTATTCGTAGTACCATGGAGGAATAACCCATCTTCTTGACATCCACTTTATACTTCGGCTAGATGGAAAGTGCAGTACTTATTTCAACCATAATGTAACACTCAGTTTTACATAGTTGTTTCAAACGTAAGATGGCGGACCATATCCTTCAAATACAATTCTAATGTGGTGAGAAATTGAAAAAAAGTGTACCTAGTTTGAATGTAGATACTTAAAGGTCCATGGACACGGCTGAGTAGACATTTCTTAATTTCTTACATTTTTCGTACCTCAACAGTATCCTGATCATATCGTAACACAGATTTTTAAAAGTGAACATCGGGAAAGTATTAAATTTCAAGGATAAATATACCCAAACTGACAGGGCCTTCTCCCGTGTTCGCGAACGCGTATCAAGATGCTGGAGTTGGATTTGACCCCGTTAATGACATCAGAGTAACAAGTTATAAACAAAGCTCACATTGTGACACATGCACAGTGCCGTGCATAACAGCAGGACACGATGCATGACTTCATGACATATTGCATGATGATGAAAAAAAACGTGATCTATAGCTATTATATTTATCATTATTTAAACAATTATTAAATCAATTCAAATTTCGAAAATTTACTGTGTGAAACACCTGGGACGATGAAGTCTGGTCTTGTTAAGCGAACGAACAAAACCCACTCTCCTTCCGGCTCTCCTTGTCGGTTTCTTTGTCTGATTCTCCTTGTCGGTACGGTCGCCGCTTGTGCAACCGTCGACAATAGGCCTACAGCGCATTATTATCGTAATTTAAGGCACCAAATCAAGAAAAATTATGCCATATGATACAATACGTACTCATACCGCGAGAAGTCAACTGTGTACGTATGCAAGAAAACCGGGCCACGCGCACGTCCGTTCCACGATGACGATCATGACGCGTATCGCGTATTTGTTACTCGGACGTCACTTCCGGGTCATCGCTGCCAGCGCGATAATCACTTTTGTTTTGGAATTTCCTTTGAAAGCTAGTCCAAAACACATGATATTATGCCCAATTTTTATCAAATATACGGTTTCTCAATTACTGCTTCATGCAGATTTTACATTGATACCAATACATACTATGAATGAAACCATTTTGTGGTGGTATTTTAAGTATGTTAAAGCATGTCCATGGACCTTTAAGGAAAGATAATGACAAATGATTCGTGTGTATGAGTGCGAGGGGAAGAAAAAAAATGATTCATGGTTAAAATTGGTTATTGACATTGGTGGTACCAGGATCCAATTTTTTTGGGGGAAAAGAAAATTTAGGGAGCGAGGTGAAGTAAAATTTTAAGTTAAAAATGGGTAAATGTGTGCAAAAATTGCAATTTTAATAGTAAAATTGACTAATATGACATTAAATATGCTGAAGTGTATGCTTTGCATGCAAGAATTTGGTATTTTAACTGTAATTTAACAGTTATCCCATCTTTTGACAAGGTTGGGTGTCATCATAAAGTCCATGCATTTTTGTGATATCCAGATTTGAATAAAATTCATTTACTTATTAAAGGGGAAAAACAATTACACTGTACACCAAAAAAAGGTGTATCAGAAGCATTTGAGCAATTCCATGTTGTTGTTTTTTCAAAATTCATTATAGAGACTTTAAAAGAGCCATAATTTCTAAATTATTAGGCTTTTGGATTTTGAAAAATTGTGTCTGTAGTATCTCTGATAGAAGTATAAAACCTGGAAATTTAATTTCGATCCCATTTATTAGCATGACCAGTCCCCCAAGTGGACATATTTACAGAGTGTACTTTTTTGTTATCCCCTGGCTTAAAAAGCTATGGGGAACATTGCGACAGCAGATTCTGTGTGTGTGAGAGAGAGAGAGAGAAAAAAATGAAAATATGAAAGAAAAATGGCCCTCTGTTTCTGTATGTTACTGTGTGTGTTGGGGTGCATATACCCCTACAGAGAGAGAGACACTATTTCAATGGTTCACACAAGAGAAGATATCAGTAGCTTCCCACAATGCATTGGTTCCAATGACAGTTGCTGTACAGGCAGTCATGTGAATCGTTAGAGATGAAACATTCTTAAAATGCAAGTTTGTGGTTAGTACTGTCAATTTAGCCAGGTTTCATCTCTAACGATTCACATCAGTAGCTGTACAAAAACCTCCATTGGAAGCAATGCATTGTGGGAAGCTACTGATATCTTCTCTTGGTTCACACTCCCATAATGCATTGCTATACTAAGTTGCATTCCCACAATGCATTGATATACAAATTTTATAACCCACAATTCACAACCACAAATACACTCACAATGTAGCTGTTTTCGGTGTGTGTGTGTGTGTGCGTGCGCTTTTCAACGATACATTGTGGGGGTATTTGCAAGTACAGTTACATTGTGGGCATATTTTACAGTGGGGGTACCCGCACAGTGAAGTGTTTTAAAATGGTCAAAAATGACATTGCGAGCTTAAAAAAATATGGTACAAAAATAGCCCCATGTTTCTGTATGTTACTTTGTGTTGGGATACACATACCCCCATAGAGAGACACTATTTCACTGCTCCACACTCCCATAATGCATTGCTATACTAAGTCGCACTCCCATAATGCATTGCTGTACAAATTTTATACCCCCACAATGCACAACCACAAATACACCCACAATGTAGCTGTTGTTGGTATGTGTGAGAGAGAGAGAGACAGTTGATTAAAAAGGTGGACCTTTTACCAGATAATAATAACCAGTTTTTATATAGCGCTTACAGACACTATCAGCGATTTATCCGAAAGTCATAATATTTTAACTCTGCAAGAATAGCTTACAAGAGAAGGATAAGGCTGTAGAATTATGTTACTTTTTCCAACTGAAAAATTGACAGGGAAGAAAACGCCAGTGTTCAAATCTCCATTTAATTACGTGTTGTAGTAAGTGTCCGTTCGGACACTTATGACTAAAATATCCGATTTTGTCCTTATTAGGCTGCTTCTGGCCCTATCATTTATAGGGTATGTTGGGATACCTATACTGATTTTTGATGATTTGTTTCGATTTTCTGATTTAGGAAATCACTGATAGTGCCTTTAATCCCTGTAACAGGCTCAAAGCGCTTGACAATTATTATTACGCCGCCTTCAAGAAATCTTCACAATTAAAGGTGCAACGAGAGATTTCAAGTAACAGGTGTCCCGAAAAAATGTGAAAATTATGATTTTTGCACTGTTCTAAAGCTTTCTATCAAAAATATCCCCATCTGAAAGTATTAAGCTGAGAACTGTTTCTTTGGTACAAAAATGGTAAAATTTGTAATTTCATATAGGAGCAAATTCAGCCTGTTTTATATTGAAATATAAGCATATACAAATCGCCTTTTGTTTTCATTTTAAGTTACTTCTGCAGCCAAATAAAAGGTAAATCTATTGAGTATATAATCTATATGAAATCACTAAATATCACAGAAAATATAGATGTCTTGAAATCTCTCGTTGCACCTTTAAGTTCTGATTAACTTATTACTAAAAGTTTGGTTAGAAACTTGATTAGGTTGACTAAACACATAGGCTTAGGAAGCCGGGCACTGGGCACCCCAATAATTTTGGTGGGGGGGGGGCTCAAATACCCTTGAGCCCCCAATATTCCCCAAACAGCAAAAATAAATAAACAGGGTCAATTTCAGTTTCTTGTACGGGGTCAAATGTTTAAGTTTTATCCGCTTTTGATAAAAAAAATGGTGCAGATTATTGGTGGAGTAAGTTCATAGTAGTGGGCACAAAAGGCTTGGCCTTGTTTACCCCCTACTTTAGTAACTAAGAATTTGAGACACTCAAAACTATTCCTTATTTTAATCCTATGAGCTCTACCAATAAAATGCACCATTTTGTATCCAAATCAGAGCAACTTTAAAATTTGAACCCTGTACAGGTGAAATTGACCTTGTTTATTGATTTTTGCTGTTTTTAGCCCATAACTCTGAAACTTTGGGCTGTAGATAGTACAAACTATACATTTTCTGATTTTATGGTTAGATAAATAACGTGGTATACTTTTCAACATGATTGGATCAAATAAAAAAATTGACCCCTGTACAATCTTTGTCTAGGCCCCCTCAATACCACATTTACAACACTTAAGAATCACATTTCTGGGGTTCCTGATAGGCTGTCTACAAATGTCTAGGCTTCAAGGGTTAATTGTGCCATTTACCCCTTATTAAGGTTTTGGTGCACAAATTTACATCTTGGATGCTTTAAGGGTCATTCATGT
>JAMKCH010018908.1:0-23600 GCA_023653785.1 Ophioderma brevispina
GGCCGCTTCACTGCGTCGCTCCTACCTCATGGCGTGACTGTCTTGTAGCATTAAAATTACCACTTTCATTAAAAAAAAATTATCTATGTAATACTTGTGCTCCCTCCCTATTTTTGTTAAAATATATCTATGATGCGTGTATCTGGCTTGGTAACAATAAAAACACTTCTAGAGTTGACCAAAATGGAAAAAAATTGATATTTACTGTAATTTTTGATTCTGTTACATGTCGATTGCATTAAGGACTGTACTTGTGATATGTGTAAATAAAAAAAGGACTGCTTAAAAGTGGATCCAGTGTGCATGTTTTTCTTCTATGGTACAAAAATTTA
This sequence comes from Ophioderma brevispina, assembly GCA_023653785.1. NCBI lineage: Eukaryota > Metazoa > Echinodermata > Ophiuroidea > Amphilepidida > Ophiodermatidae > Ophioderma > Ophioderma brevispina. The sequence continues at coordinate 333 of JAMKCH010018908.1, forward strand.
CTTACATGTTGGGTAAGACAAAATACTTCAAGGGGTAAGCAGAGATTTGCTAATCCGAACATAAACAAAATCCTCAATTTTGTATTATGTTAATTTTTGCTACTGGCATGGATGTGCAAACATAACCTGCAAGTGTTGGGCTTTGAAATCTGTGGATTAAAGACAGAGCAGTACTTTTTATTTGATCTGTAATTTCTATACGTGCGCACGTATCAAAATTCCGACTTGAGATAAAAATGCTTTCCCTGTGAAAATATCCAAGATTATAAGTGCATTAAATCTTGTGCACCATACCTTTACAGTTTGACCTAAACACAAATATTATTGATCTTTTTTTACTATGTACTGTGTAAACCACACCAACTGTTTATTTTAGATTTTAGACTCAAATTGTATATCTATATTCGGGAGATGGCATTCCATAATTTCCTCCTCACATACTTCCATTTTTTCACTATTTGGTGTTTTTTAAAGGAAGTTGTATGGCGTTATATATACCTTTTTTATGTATAAGCTAAAAAACTGGCATTTCCACATTTTTTTTTTTCTGATTATCGCTTCTTATCCCTAAAATTGTGTATCTTTACACCACTTTGTGTAAATTTCAATACAGAGGTAGTATAGACCTGCATATTACGTAAAAGTTTACCTAACAGGGTTAAGTTACAGATACTTATACAAAACATTTAATAAAAATTACATGATAGTTAAGTAAAACTATTACAAAAAAAACATCTCACTATTAATTAGTTTAAAATCATACTTGAGAATTATTGTTTTAACAACAGCTGTGTTTTACAAATGGTGTTAGGTAAACTTTTTAACCCACTTGGTTACGAGTTCTATATGTACCTCACTTAATTAAAATTTTACATGTGTAAAATTTTCTGTGTGTGTAGGAGAGTGGAAAAATTCACTTTTTGTAGATTGCTACAGTGATCAAGGTTGAAATATCACCCTTTCCACATATAATTTCAAAGTAAAGGGTAAATTCATTCTAAAATGAGTGGGACTCCATACCGGAAGTCTGCTACCTTCAATCCGATGTGAGGTAACAAATTGCCTTGTTCTTTAGGGATGCAGACCTCCCATAAATATACTATTCCCACATAATATATCTTCAGTTCGATCACTCTGTATGACGACACCCCCCAAGTGACGTCATACCCACAATCCTCGTCCTCTTTTCGTCTTGGGAATTCGACACGATTGGTAACGTTCTTATTTAACTCCTTAAATTTCTGTCGAATTTTTGGTCAGATTTAGCTACTTTGTTGCCCTGAACCTTGTGAAAATCTGTCATGTCATTTTACGTCCCTGGGACTGTAGTTTTGTCATATTTCGTTTGCGAAGTCGGTCTTTTTATCCACCGCCATAGTACACATCGCCGTTACAGGGAGTTCCTCCTCTGCTGTAAGCGGGTGTTCATCACCCGCCGTTTAGAGTGGGTTCACACCCGCCCGGTGTCCGTGTCAGTCGCCGTGCCCCAGGGGTGCGTAGATTGACTGGATACTATGCGTGTTGTAACCGTTTTCGGTACCCTACTGACCGATTACGGAGATCACCGCGATGGTGTCCACCGTCACCTAAGGTGGTTGTGTCGCTTCTATAGGGTCCGCTAACGTGCGGGGCAGCGTCACCGGTGGGCGGTTCCCGCTGCGAGCACCCCCGTGCCTCAGCGAAACCCACCCGTCGATGTCGGGCCCTTCTTCCTCTATATCTATAGGTCGTTTTACGGGCTTTTACTGGTCTCGATGCCTTTCACCTTCATCACCTCGCCATGGGTGATGCCCCCTCGGCTGCGGGCGCTTGACCCGGGCGAATCTCTTCGGTGCTGGTCCATGGTCGGTAATCCCGGATTAAAGACCAAACCAAGGACCATTCACTGAGGCATTTGCTGGTCGATTTTCGAGTCAATACCCATTCATCGGCTTTGAATCCCCATTCATGGGAATCAATGTTGCTTGGACGGGTGTTTTTCTTCAGCGTATTGGGGCCACGCTTTGCCTGCACGGCGATTATCCTGGCTCATTACGCTGGCCGTCCACTTCATTACGCCGTCGCTCCCGCGGTGAGTTTTCCTGGCGGCAGGAGTGTTGGGCATTTTCAGCGAGGCGGGGCTGTCTCTACTAGTCGGCGCCCTGCTTCACTGGTCACCCCCCGGTGGCCCCATCCCTTCGGGGATTTTAGCGGTAGATGAATCTCTCGATCGAACCCTCGTGTTTATGGGCCGTTGCCGAATTTCTCACTAGAAATTAATGTTTACCACGGTGCCGTTTTATCACGGGGTTTTTAAGTTCGAGAGATTGCGGAGTGTTTAGCCCGACGCATTGTCCGTTCTGTATGGGTTATTTGTTGGCTTTTACTAAGCTGGTCTCCACCCTGATTGCCTCGGTCCCTGCATCGGATTGTCGGCTGAGTCAGGTATCCATTCCGTTTATTCCCTTTTGGTGATGTCGGTCCTGCTAAATCCTCTCAGGGGGATTAGCGATACAATGACCATTCATCTCAGGATTTTCGAATCGATCTCTCGGAACAATGCCTATTCACAGGGAGTTGAATACCTATTCTTTAGGGATCAACGGGCTCTGTGGAACGGGGCACTGACTCTGGAGGCTCGCCGCCTGTTGGGGATCCGGTCGCGGCATCACTGCCGCGCAGTATAACCCGCCCTTGCATGCCGTGAAGCCGATCCGCTTGGATTGGCCTTGGCGGGAAAAAATGGGGGGGTGCGCACGGGCATGCGTTAGTACGCGGCTGCTGGGGCTTTGGCCATCTAGGTTGGTCTGCCTCTCCCGCTGGGGTTGGCTAGCGTCGTATGCTGTGTGTCAAGGGTCAACGCCGGGTTTTTTGATCTCTTTAAACCGGGGGTTGATGTCAGGTTACCTCTCTGTCTTATGTCATCACGGTATACTGACTCCCTGCTTACCTCCAACTCCAGCACCGTTTACAATCGGTCATCGCGCTGGAGTATGCCTGTAAGGTGACAATTTTGTGAATGTTCCTTAGTTATTCTTGCAGTATACACCCTCGTTTGTCTCTTTTCTGGGCGCGTTGTAGGGCGGAGTGTTGCGGTGTGACACTTCCAGCGACCACACCGTGGTATGCTTGTATTTACCGTTGAAAAACATGTCTGTTCCTGTACTTGCCTTTTTTAATATAATAACAAAAAACTTTGCATACTATAGACTCGCACATCCACGTGGCTTTTTTGGCACTACCGTATTCTGTTCATGCGGTTAGTTGTTCGGTCACTGTGGGTAGTTCTTCGCCCTTTATCGCCTCAATCCCTTCCGGGATTCCGGCGATGGGAGCATCGTTGCATCTACCCGATGGATACCGGCCTGTGTTAAGAGCCGTGTCGCTTGTACACAAGGACATCCTATGTGTGATGATTCGTTTGCGGGGAACGGAACCATTCGCCGGGAGCTGTGCACCCCCCTCTGGTTGTCGTCCTCTGCTGCCTGGTGGGGGTCGGAGGCGCTGCTCGCCAAGCGTTCCTTGGGACAGCATGCGTCGGGGTATTCCTACCACACCGGGATGCTCGGGGCATAGCTTCCGCGTTCACGTTGGGTAGCGCTCCCGTAGCTTCAAGGGTGGCGTCATATCTTTTAATGATGCCTACCCTTTTTTGATTCAACTTCCTTTAGTTTTTGTCCTCCCGGTGTTGGACCCTACTCATCCATTCAATCCGGTTCTTCGGGTCGGCTTACGTCTTTATTAAGCGTTTGCAGCCTCTTAGATAGTCGTATGGTTGTCTTCCGAGCTCAGACCCATCCTGGGTCCGAGTTTGGATGCGGTGTTTTTATAACATACAACCCAACCGATGCTTTTGATCAGCCCTAGGGGTTGTCCCCGTTTGGGATTGATGTCTCTCCCCCCTCCCTTCTCCCGGGGCTGCGTACTGGTACTTATCCTGCTACTCCTTCTGATTCCTTTGAATTCGGTCCTCTTGGTAGGACTCAAATTGGCATCACTATTGCCTATGGTCTTGAATTCATCTCGATGGCGCTTTGGATTCAATCCTTTTAAGCAATAAAATGCCGTGCTTTTCGCCGGCGTTTTCACGACATATGTAGTCCGTATTTTTTTCCGGTACGGGAGCTGTTCTGCCGGTCCCTTCACGGTTGACGCTTGAATTCATCACTTCGGATCCGGTTGATTCGAAGTTCGGATATCCGTCGCCCCCTTTTGGCGATGAATACCGGTGAATGATTCGGTTGGCGATTAATTCGTCATTACCCCTAATTGTGGGTTCGGATTCCGCACGTAATTTATGCCAGATCATCGCTTCGATTGCTTTTCGGGGGATCGAGGGTTTCTGTATCCGCTCGCCATCTTGCGATGATCCCTAGATGAAATGTTAGACGAGTAATTTCGTCTTTTTGGCCTAAATTTCTGTGTCCGGAACCTCGGCCAAAACAAGTCTACGCCCTGCAATATTTCGAATTTCGATACGAGTAACCATGAAAGTCGTTCATGACCGACTGACCCCCCCCCCGGCTATGGTGTGATGATGGTGAGGAGAATTACTTTCAGGGGTAAATGCTTGGATTGTTAGATGCTTTGTGGGTGATAAAAACATCAAACAGAATGTTGGTACCATGTATACTGTGGATAATAACAAGAATTTTGGCACAAACATTCTTTTGCAAACTCCAAATGCCATGCATAATTTTTCTTGTATAAACATACAAAATTTTTATGCTCTTCGGCTTTGGGGGGCACTTCACTACCAGTGATTCACTCAAAGAGACGAAATATTTGAAATGGCACGAGTTCCATATGTAACCCTCTCAAGTCTACATGTACCTTGTTTTTCTTTTGCCTTGGGGTTAGAGTATTTGTTAGTGTAGGGCCATAAATAAAAGAATTTGTTTCATGTACATTTTAAAAGGTCCATGGTCCGATCGCTGAATAGCCACGTCCCTCAGACTCCCCAGTTTTACGAAGTGGTAAAAACATTTTGGGTATCAGGAGAAAGCTACGATTTTTCGTGAATCATTTGACCGTGTTAATCTTAGAGGCAAAGGATGTTTGGTTTGGAAGATATGAGTCGAAAATGGTGCCCCGTTTTGGTCGACCAATATTAATTTTACACAGTCTCTATTTGGGGGGGGGCCCTTACAAATCAGGTGTTTTAGCTCTCGCATCAAACGGGTTGAAATGTCGACGCAAAACTTTCAGTGGGGTATTGGAGTGAAGACCAATCTATCAAGATGAAACCTCATAGTCCTTAAATCGGTTCATCCCCCTTTAATTGGTAGTAGTCTGTGTATCCCCCCACCCACCAGAACTGCTTAGTACCTCCTTAAACATTTTCCGATTTCATTATAGATTGGGATGGGAAAAATCCAATATAGTCATTATTTTGCACTAGATTGTCTGATCGAACTGCTTGAATTCCTTCAATTTTACCAAGACGAGAGAAGACGAGTCATTTTAAGCAATTTGGTTGTTTCTGCAAACTTTGAGTTTGTAGAAGAAATTTGGAGAACAATGCATTTGAAATATTCAATTTTCGTCCAATTTCAAAATCTCCTATTGCTGGAACTTTATTTCTTCACTTTAGTCCCTTCCCCATGTCTTTACAGTCCTACCACCATAGCAACTCACAAATCTGAGCACAAACATCTGCAAACATACATGAGAATACCGCGCTCATGCAGCACAACGTATACCCGACGTATTTGCAGAGCTGCTAATGTCAAACACATTTGCTCAATTTCCTTTCCAAGAACCGATTTGGTCATAGGTCATCCCCCGCATTTTCAAGAAGTTAACATATAGAATTCGTTTTTATGGTTATGACTTTTGCAGCAACACTTTTTGCAGCATACCTTGCTGCAAACTCGCTGACCCTCTTCTCCCTCTTTCAACGGAGGAAGGTTCCAACAAGTCCGGGCACTAATACCTTCCGGTCTGTTAGCTAGATGTCTACCTTCATATCCCCCATCTTCCGCCTTCTTCGGCTTCTCAGATTGCGGTGGTGCACATACCGTGTGCGAGCACTGTTCGGTCTCACGTAGCGAGAGTTACTACCTCTGATTGCTTCTTCCATTTGCATCCCTGTCAAACAGGACCTAATTCGCCCCACGCTGTTACATAGGGCCAAGGTGACGGTGTTCCTTATTCTTTCCCCTATCATTGACACCGCTTCTCCATGCCACTGCTGTTCCACGTCCGCACGGCTCGTCGGCCGACCGGGATCTCCCTAACGCTCCCCTTCCTTTCTGAGCGCTTGTACTCCTCCACTCTTCATACTCCGTCTCACTGAGCCTCACCATCCTTCCCTCGCATCTGCCCGTCTCTTTCCTTGAACTCTAGCCGCTTCCGTCATCTCTTCACTTCCCCCTTCTAACTTCTCCCGTGCCGTAAGACTCCCCTACTTTCACCTCGCCCCGTCCTCTGGGAATATCATGACTCCCCGCACCCTCATATTTAGGGAGAGCGCTCCACACCCTGGTATTATCCTTCCCCTCGCTTATCCGTCTTTCTCTCCCCCTCAATCTGCTTCGTCCTCCTCAATGTCGCACTTTTTTCCTCTCCCCCCTCATACAACACATCTCCCCTAGGCCCGCTGATCCACTCCGCCCATGCCAGTCGGCCGCCCCGATCTCCCTACTCTCTCCCTCCTTGTATGCGCGATATTACTCCTCCACCCTCGCCGTACCCGGTTCACACTGGGCCTCGCCCGTCCTCCCCGTCTATCTGTCGTTCTCCTTCCTCGAACCCAGTCCCCGCTGCCGTATCCCTCCATCTCCCCTTCGCATTCCACATTCTGTCATCCTCCTCTAACTTTACCTAGCACCGTCCCGACGGCATCGACTCCCCCCACCCTCATAAGGGGTAACCCGTCACAATTTCCTCTCCCACACCCTGTCGTTAGCCTTTCGTTCACTGTCCGTCTTTCTCTCAAACAATTTAGCTTCATCATCCTTTAACTGTCGCATCTTCAATCATCAATCAAGCAATCATCTTTATTTCCAATCATTTAAACATACAAAATTGTCAGACAACAATGAAATGGAGGAGATGATCAAAAGGCCAAATAGGCCAGAAGCGACACCCCTGAATAAAATCATGTTACTAAACAAAAAACTAAGCATATGAAAATAAACACGTACCGACCATGGAGTCGTTTTTAGTAAACTTTTAAAAGTCTTACCAGTACCACAGCACTCCTGGTATGACCAACACAACACACATTACACTGCCCAAGAAATGACATTACCAGTGTAGAAATTCCACATTAAAAATCACCTCTCATACAAATCATCGACACAACGCCAGGACCAGAATTTGACCACTTTTCATCGATCTCACCATACACCAACAATAGACCCAACACTTAACCTGTCGGAGTTATTTACCAGATTGCATGAAGAACATAATCCAAAATCTTCTAAAATCACTCGATCAGCTTCTCACTGAACTAAATAACCCACCGTTACGTCTATATTGTGGGTGACTTTCATATCAATCTTCTCACTTATTCCACTCATCCACACATTAATGACTTTATCACTCATCACTTGCAACTCGCATATCCCCAAATTACACAGACGCTCATAGATTACAATATCACAAACTCCACTGACACAAATCCACACCAGTGATATTGTCACTGACCTACAAACATTTTCCCATATTCCTCATTTAATCTCTGAAGCATCAGCTTGCCCACAAAAAAACAATCACTAAACTTGATACAGAGATCAAACATTCGCACTTTAACCGTAGACCAACACTGATCATGGAACATTACTCACAGAACATGACCCTAACATTGCTACGCAACTTCATACACTTATCCAACATTACAACGAATAATTCCCCCTACAAAAGAATACCTTAAACTCCGTAACCATAGCAGCCCTGGACTGACAACAGCAATTGTCCAAGTCATCAACACAAGCACGGCCTCTACAAAACATACCTGAAGAACACCCCAGCAAACCACGCAACATACACACAATACATTATCGGATTGCCAAGAAAAACACAACACAGAACGAATTCAGAAACTCAAAAATGCTCTCACCAAACCTGACATCTCAACAACATTCTAGGCAGGACGGTATCCACTAAACAAATCCCTGACCTTTCACTCATAGTAATAAGCAGATAACTACAACCGCTTGACATAACTAACGCATTCAACGATCACTTCATAACCTGGCAAAATTTGGGCTAACAAATTCCCACCTTCCATAAACCATTTAATAAACACCTCCCCCCCCCCAACAAACACATTCACTCATTTTTCGGAATCCAGTTACTGTAGATAATGCCCAAACTTCGCCATCTGTTGAAACCTGGTAAAAGTGCGTACCGACAAGATAGATCCTGGAATTGCTAACACAGCATATGTTAACCTCGTTTCGCCTCATGCACATATTTAACCATCGCTTCTCACCGGAACTTCCCCCAGACCACCTCAATCAGCCAAAGTCATTCCAATTTAAAAAAACAAAGATGCACCATAACATTGCAAATTACAGTCCCATTTCTGTTCTTCCATCTTTTTCAAAACTACTTGAAAAAGCATGTACACACGTCTGTCTACAATCTTCAATAAACACAACACTCTTGTCGATGAACCATACTGTTGTTAGGCCCGAACGCTCAACTTACATGGCACCCCTTGAACTAACAACCAACCTCACTTGCCACTAAAAAATAAACTTCACACCATGGGGGTTTCCTGGATCTCTCCAGGCTTTCGACACCAGTGACCACACCTTTCTTCTTCACAAGCTTTATCATACGGTGTCCGTTGAGTAGCCTTGGAGTGGTTCAGGATTTTACACTTACGCACCGCTCACAAGCAGTCTACGTACACTCCCATTGCATCATCAATCACACCTATCACAGTTGGCGTCCGCCCCCCTCCCCCCCCCCCCCCCCCCCCCGCAAGGCTACATCCTTGGACCCTACTTTTCAAATCATTTACTGAACGACATCACCAACATCTCTAACACACTAAACTAATCTTATTGGCAGATGACACAAACATTTTTCTCTCAAACGCTAACATTAATGCACTTTTGACAACATGAATCATGAACTCGCAAAAATCACTGATTGTTTCGGCTAACAAACTTCTCTCAATGTTCAAAAATTAACTACATTCTTTTCTCTACAGCACACCAACAAAAAATTTTCACAATCACACATTAACAATAGGTACCAGACAATCTCCCATCAGGTACACGCACCAATTTCTTGGGCATTAACAATTGACGACAAACTTACATGGAATGAACACATACTCTGTCCTACTCAAAGCGTCCTCACGCAATTGGTACAATTTACAGAGTTTAAACCACCACCTACCGACTACCCTTTAAATCACTTACACACACAGGTCTCCCATACCTTAGTGCTACTGTACTATCATTTGGGCCTCCAACTATCATTCCCGGCTCACCAAACTAAACACACCAAAGGGCCATTCCCGCACTATCACAAACTCACCACCCAGAACTCAACTTCGCCATTCCTTTCACTCACTGAAACACTAAATTAGAGCCCTCAACCAACTTCAACAGCGGCCTCATGTTTGACTAGCACAACAATCATTTACCTCCGAACTTCCGCAATTACTTTACCACAACCAGACATATCCATAGCTACAACCCACCAGCCGACTAACTTCATCTTCCCCTCCCAAAATCTACCTCTGCAAAGCACTTTATTGTATCACCGCGCAAAACTTTGGAATGATCTCCCAGAATCTATCACTACAAATTACAACAAAAATACTTTAAAGCTCAACTGAAAAAACCTTTTTCATCAACCAGTATAATTCTTATTAAATTACTCAGTCCTTTTTTCTCCCTCACTTTATTTTTCATTTCATTTCTATCTTTAGTCTTACTTTTTTCCTCACCCTACCTCCGTCAACCTATGCTTCCGCATTATGCAAAATAGTATTACATACCTCCGCAAGTTTTGTTAGAAGTCTGTCTTTCTTGTACCAATTCCCGTATCCGGTATCCCGTTAAGTGTTTGTTTATTTTAGGTTTTTGTTTGTTTTTTGTTATGGATATTGACGCTATGTAATTTTTAATATCATCCTTCTTGAGTCATTTTGTAATATTGGTAACTATGTAATAATGAGTAATATTTTAACCTTATGGATTACAGGGCCAGCAATACTATAAGCCCTATCGGTTTGTTCCATTACTGGTCCTACATATCATATCCCGCACCTGATCATCTTCGTACAGTTGAACACCACTTGATATTCTTGTATTATGTACTGTCATATATTATACTTTTATACATTTCTGTCATGGACATATGTGTAGGGGGTGGGGCTGATAATAACTTGACTTGAATTGAAACTTTTAGAACCTTTGACTTCCATTGATTTCTGAAATTGCTTTACTGTAATTTTAGTTTTTTATCTCTGACTTGGTAACGACTCCACCAAAAGAATAGCCCTTATGGAGCTTACTGATTGGTCTGCGCATTCCTTTCTTATTCTGTGCAAATTGATAATCATTGACATTCCTTGTGTGATGGTCAGGTACACCAGCATGCTTAATAAAATAGTCATGAAAAATAACTGGTAATTTATTTGTATAATGTTTAAACATGAATACTCCTAACTCTAATTTATAAGCATCATATAGACATTAAGAATATTATAACGTAGAAATAGGGGGGTTGAGGTGCTTCTATAGTGAACTATTTTGACATGGATCTAAGAGCCGCATTTTTGTAATTTGAGAATTTTATCCAAATAAATTTTGCATGAATTCCCCCAGACAAGAACACTATAATTAATATAAGGCAGGATAAGGGTACAATATAATGTGAAACGAATCTTTTCAGGAATGTAATGTTTCAACTTATTGAGAATAAAACAAATTTCTTGAAATTGTTTTAGTAAGGGCATCAATATGATATTTCCAGGTAAGATTTTCATCAATTATTACCCCAGAAACTTAGTCTCACTTACTTTATCTAAGTGTGTTCCATCCAAAATAACATTGGTATTGTTATCCGTAACTGTTTTAGCAGTATATTAGTGTCCGGGCGGAGATGTAACAATACCATTATACTTAGTTTTACTAACTTCACAGAGTTCCTTGTTGATTAAATCTAACTTACTGTATACATCAGAATGCGAATACAATATGGTGGTGTCATCCGCAAACAATATGAAATCTAGTATTGATGAAGTTGTAGTAATATCATTAATATATAATATAAATAATAGCGGCCCCAATATAGATCCCTGTGGTACACCGCATACAATATCCTCAAGATCAGATTTGTTTTTATTAAAATAGACATATTGTTTCCTACTTTCTAAGTAATTATTAAACCATTGAAGTACAATACCTCTAAACCCATAATATTCAAGCTTGTAAAGTAAATATTTTATGGTCAATAGTATCAAATGCTTTTGATAAATCTAAAAATATTCCCATCGTGATTTCATTATTCTCAGTAGCTTGACTAATTTTATCAACCAGTTCAATGACTGCCATATATGTTGAGTGGTTTGATCGAAACCCAAATTGTTTCTTGTTAAGTATATCATATTTATCAATGTATTGCGTGCATTTGTTAAAGATTAACCTTTCAAGGATTTTAGAAAAACATGGCAACACAGAAACAGGTCTATAATTGGAAAACAAACAGGTATTATCTTTTTTATGAATGGGTATTACCTTTGCTACCTTTAGGCTATCAGGAACTACTCCTGTTGACATTGATAAATTAAAAATCATTGTTAATGGTTGAGCAATTTCACTTATTACTTGTTTCACGATATAATTCCCAATATCATCATGGCCGGGGCTCTTGGTTTGATTGAATCTATTTACTATCTTAAATATGTCAGCTTCTATGATTGGAGACATAAAAGCACTATGTGATCTTGATGTGCATTGATTATCAGAAAATTCTTTCCGGAATGTTGAATTTTTGAAGCAGTTTCGGACCAACGGTTACAAAAAATTGTTAAATTCATTTATCCCCACACAAATAATACATAGATATTAGATTTGAATTACATAGCGTTCCTTGTCGAGTCATCTCATTTAATTGTCCATAGGATCTATTGGATCAACATACACCACACACAAATTACAAAATTATGTCTAGCCAATCTCCCAAATACCCCTTAAATTATAGCCCCATACCTATACCCTCGGTTTTGCCCACTATGGTAATTCCCGATGAACTACTCCGGACATTATCATTAATTGAGGAGAGGGGCGTAATATACACCTATCCCACACCACCTTTTAATAATCTACTCCACTAAGGACCACACTTGATAATTTGGAACAGACTAAACAGTTTTAACTGTATGGTAATTCCCGATGAACTACCCCGCAGCACAAGATACTTAGGGTGAAATCATATCTCATTAGAAATTACTTAAGGAATAAGCCCCATATTCAATACCACGGTTATCATTTGAGGAAATATTCAAAATATATAGTTCTCAAATCTTGAAAACATAGTTTGTTGATATTAGCTCAAAATGTCAAATAAATTTGTCTGAAAATCTCAAATACTACAAATTACCACGCTAACAAGGTTACGACCCGGGAACTTGCAATTCCCGTCCCCCCCCCCCTGTTTTTTGAGATTTTTAGACTGTAAGGTTTTCATCTTCATTATGGGCAGAACAGCTAATTCTGGGGAAATCAGTGCCGATCTTGCCTTTTCACAAAGAAGGCAAGCATACAGTGAATGTGGGGGTTTTCCCCCCTGCCTCATGCAACTAACACCACACTGACTTACGTGACCCATCATCAAAGAAGCTTTCTTCAAACCTTGGAATTGAACATATGTGTCAGCAATATGAATTGCATTGTCCATGTGTCTACAAGTTTCATGTGCAAATTTAAAGATTTTGCAGGTTATTATCCTAACATCACCTGCAACACCTATGCTCCTTCTCATAAGTTGCCGAGAAGAATAAATCTGACCATATCACTTATCACTGGGTGTTGGCAAAAGGCTCTAAACCCAAGAGATTCTCCACATTCATACCCTTAATTCTCCTGAGATGATCTAAATATCATGGGGACCAATATGGAGAATAAGCGTGGACGGATATTCTTTCTTCTTCAACATTTCTACTAAGCTGTTTATAAGTCCTCAACATCTTGCACCTGGGATACCGGTCCAAATAACTTTCCCAGCACCCTGCACCGCGATTTGCCTTGGCTTGTGTCCAACAAAGTTATCGCCACTTATCCAAGTCACACACCTGTAACAACAGAAAGAAACAAAAGAACAAACAGCAGTGGCCACCAAAAATGGGCTTTAGTCGATAAACCTAAAAAACCTAATACATAATATTAAAACATACTCTCAAATCTATGCATGAATTTATTAATATACCTCCAAAACCCTTAGTGATTTCATAACTAAAAAAAAAAAAAAGAAAAAAAAAAAAAAAAAAAAAAAAAAAAAAAAAAAAAAAAACAATTCCTAAAAAATACCTGGTACCGAAAGGCACAATACGACTAACAATTCTAAAGACTCAAGACTAATTATTTGAAAGAGAATAATCATAGAATGAAATCCACATAGAGTTATAAGATATAAAGCCATTCCTATTGCCAGTCAAACTCATCAAAGAATTATGCCTTATAACCATTTCACAACTCTCAAAGTTTTTGTTTCATTTCACTAAGTTATCATAATGTGTAATTATATTTTGAAAAGAACAACAGTAATCGAATGAAGACTGTATAGATTTAAAAAACAAAGCCATTCCTTGTGTCCATTAAGATACTCATAAGAATTATGCCTTATAACCATTTTTTCAACACTCAAAGTTTGGTTCATTATACCTAAAATTTGCAATAGTTTAATAATTAATTTGAAACGAGCAAAAAAGAAAATAGATGAAGACTACATAAATAGAAGATACAAAGCCAATTCCTATGGCAAGTAAAAAAAAAAGATACTCATCACAGAATCGGTCGCGCCTTATAAGCCATTTCTCAACACTCACAGTTCTAAATTTACTAGCTAAAATAGCGCGAAAGGGTCTAATGTGCTTTACCTATTCTAAAGGTTGATTAAACTACCAATTTCGTAAAATTAAGACAGCTCCATTCACAGCTTCGAGTTCATTAAACTATTATGCCATTGCTATCTAAAAATTTGCTTTTTTTGTAAACATACTTCATATTAATGAAATGTACTCTGTACGGCAAATATTTTTGTACCCTCTTATAACTTAAATTGTTATTGCCATACATTCTGTGATGTTGAAGATCAATAAGTTGATTGATTGATTATGAACCTATAGAAACCACAATCCTCCCCACTAATCACTCAGTACCCATACGCAAGGCATCGACCGATCAGGACGGAATCATAATTTAAATGCGGCTGATATTTGATTTTTTTTTTTAATTTTTAGCTGCCCCATAGGAGGGATGAGCATACACATTTCTCAACCAAAATTAAACGCTGCAGAATAGGTAATTGGAAAACTGCTACAAACATGCGCCTAATTTCTGAACACGGACTTTGCTGTGGATCTCCCCAACTATTAATTTATAACAAAAAATCTGCTGAATGAAAGTGATTGTTTGAGGATCATCAAACCACCCGTATACAGAAGGCAATATAAGCGACCCACTTCACCTGATCGCCAGTTGCTTGAAACCCCATTAACACATATTAAATGTTGATTGCTCATACCCTTTCACAAGTATCCTAAGTAAATTCCGCCATAGATGCGTTTAAACTTTCGTTGCCTTGCACTTAAAGATTTCCACAGAAATTTTTGGTTGGAAACCGGAGTCCCATCTTGTCTACCAAGAACCTCTCTACGCAAAGCGGCCATCTGATCGTTGACAAGCGTCGCTATATTATTATCATACCAACATATATGCCTCGCCGTAAAGATAATATTGTTGTCTCAGACATGGTTTACAATACAAAGAACTAGAATTTCTAATCTCTGAACCCTTTGCCGTTTGCCTTATATTAGGCTACCACTGCTTTGTATCCGAGCTTATAAATCTTACATTTACCCTTCAGCAACTCCCCCATAACACAATGGCAACTACCAAAGTGAAAAAATTCTAACCATGAAACTGATTTGGGATCATTTTTGAATGAGTTTGGCCCCTCCCCTGGAATCGTTTCCCTTGAAAAAACATCAAACCAATACCACTGCTGTAGCTGTGTAACAATTGCAAAGAGTCCCTCCACCCAGGCCCTGATCTGTAATAATTATAACATCATTAAACTGTCTAAGAAAACCACCCACATATTAAAAGACTTGGGCCCCTTGAAAGTCCACCCCGACCCACACCGCCTCTACCTTTGGTCATTCCTATCAGATGCCGTATAAATGGTCTTCCGGTGAGACTACTTTGCACACAAATGGATATAAACCAAACAAGGATTGTAAAGCCTTTAAGTGATTTTGCGGATTTCACAGCATTCTGGTCCTTTTCTACATAAGAGTTTTGATTCTTGTGTGGGTTAAAGAAATTGACTGCTTTATTAAGTCAATTTCAACACCTAAATATACTATCTTAGAAGTAGGACCCACAGTTTTTTTTTCATTTGCTTGCGGTTGCACGCTAATCATGACACAATCTTTTTCACACTACTCAAGAATACATACAAGATAAAGTACCTTTATCGACATTTATTTTCCTACCAAAAGGAAAAACATTAGCAAAAATGAAGGAACCTAACTGTGTTTGTAGCCCTTTGCAGCACCTTCATAAATTGAGAATGATCAAAAAAGCTGAGAGCAAGAATCTCCATTGTAATAGCGCTATCTTCGAAGTTATTCACCAACTTCATACCAGCAACAAATCTTGTAGGGTTATAGGAAATAACCTGAAGGCATACTCATATTCTGCTTAAGCATTAGATGCCTCAACACCTGCAGTTACTACTATGCATAGAGCTATATCAAGCTAGCAAATTGGCATTGCACAAAATCCCTATCTATCCCATCATTAATTGAACTACTCCGCGGATAAAGAATTGAATGAAACATTCTGTACTTTCCCTTCTCTGCTATTGGTACCAAACCAATAGGAGAAATTATTTTGGGGGAATCCCGTCCTATCTATCACATATGAAACCCAATTCAAATCCCTGTGTGAAACCATTTCTTAGCAAAATTGCAGCGACCTTCTACGGATATAGTGCTAGTAGAGGACAAACTCTTTTTGAGAAGATTTTGCCATCTATTTACAACACCACTGCCCTTATGCACCAAATAAGTTACCTTGCTTGCACCCTTAACCTTTTCTTGCACCATGACTTGATCATGACACTTTTAGGGCACCTTAGATTAATCTACATTAAGCCATGTGCATCCTGAATTGTTGAAGTCAAAGCTTATTTTTCCTGCGAACAAGCTTTTCTCAAGGTGAGGCTGTGCTTAATCCTTTGAACACGGTAAGCGACTACAGTCGCTCAACCGTCAAAATTTGTCAATTTTGTTTTTCCAAAAGGTAAAAATTAATTAATTCAAGTGCAATCTTCAGAATCCAGAATGAAAAATGCATCTCAATTAGCCAAACAAGCCTATTCTTTTGCTGATATGCTTAGTTTAATGGCCTTTCCAAATGACCTGCAAGCATTTGTGACGCCATCTATAAAGTCACTGACATATGTGCTAGATTCCGATCTATACAGAATTGGCCCGTGGTCGAAAGGGGTTAAAGGAAAGCAGCTGATTTCTTGCATTGCATGTGGTGGCACGTTCACCTCCGACTGCATTAGGCCTATAATGGATAGTGTTTGCCCAAATCACAAAATCAACGCTATAAAGTATTAAATTTTTTTTTTTATAAGTTTTAATCGTACCGTCTGATAATGATTTTTCATGTCAAAACTTGAAAATTCCTTTTCCTTTCTGTCCAACAATTTTTTTGAGAAAAATCAATTCAGGTTTGCATTTCCTATACCAACACACAGTAAGGCTATGAGCGGCCTATTGCTCTAACGATTGCTCACGGTTCAAACATTCATACCACTGATTATCGGGTCCATGTACAATATAAATGGGTAGATAAAGTTTTATGTGTTTTTAGCCCCAAATTGGCATCTTAGATGGCCTATAAATGTGAGTTTTTCAGGAGTACAAACTGATGGGTTTTTTTTTTTGTTTGTTGTTTTTTTTTTTTACTTTTGAGCCACTAAACCATGTAAGAAGTTAATATACAGGATTAAAAAACTCGCATAAACCACCACCACCACACATACACACACACACACCTACCAAGCAAAATAAAATCGGAAAATAATGTAAGAAAGGAAATACACAAACAACACACACGTTTGCGCGCCTTCGTAAATGTACATTGACTCCAATTGTTGCTTTCGCCAGGTGGTTTATCCCAAATTCAACCGTCGCCCTCCCAGAATATTTCTTTTAAAATCCTTTGAACACGGCAATCGACTACAGTCGCTCAACGGTCAAAATTTTGTCAAATTTTGTTTTCAAAAAGGTACCAAATTTTGACGGAGAAGAAGGGAACGTGGGGGCAATGGTATTATGAGCGGTTGATGGAGGGGAAGAGAGGAAGCGCAGATGGTGGTAAACCGAAACCTAGTGAGGCAAACCAATAAGCACATAACGCCACCCTGAGACACTAGATAAATCAGAGGTGGTAACAATAACCAACGAGGGTGGAAAGTTAGGGGGGGGAGGGAACGGGTGAAAGAGAGTAAAAAAAGGGGGATCGAGGGGGGATGGGGGACATAGGGGGGCGGGGTAGGTAGGGGAGAAAGGGGGAGGGAATGTGGGGAGCCGAAGGGAGGTGGAGTCAATGTAAGAGGAGGGATGTGAGTATCGACGGGGTAAAGTGATGGTTTCAAGTGATATGTCAGAATCAAATGAAAAATGCATCTAATTAGTCCAAACGAAGCCTAGTTTTGCTGATCTTCTTTTTTATATGGCTTTCCAAATGACCTGCAACATTGTGACCCATCTATAAAGCCACTGACATATGTGCTATATTACGTATACCGAATTGGCCCGTGTCCGAAAGGGTTAATATGCCCTGAAAGTTACCCTTTCTTTGATTAAAAGCACGAAAATTTGCGCATATTCCCCTTGGCAACGTTTTAGCCCAAATTCCTTCACTTAGGCCCCACTGACTTGTGCAGATTTTCCAAAGCACCTAAGTCAATCAATTACCCATTGATAAACGCAATTTCATTTCATGCGGTATCCCTGACCCAAGTGGCTACACACAGAGTCAATGGGTCAAAATATGGCCTATGGAATCTCGAGTAGTGATTTTTCCAAACATTGAATCCCACGCAAAGGATTAAATTGATTTGGAAATGACAGACCCCGATTGACACAACTACCCATAATTGTTAACACTCACAGACACGTAAGACTGATTAACCGAAAGATTTGAATGTCTGGCATTTGAGAGGAACTGTTTGGGCTCCAAACCACTATTATAGTCAAGTACCCTGGTCTCGAATGCCCGGGCAGATCAAATTAAATGGACCAAGATTATTGACATGAACGGCAACAATGTACTACAACACCATGAGTACAATAAGCTCATCACCAAGGACACACTCAGTGGGTTGTACTTGTCATCGAAAGTGAACGACCAGGTGAAAACGTGGGTAACATATCAGACCCCCCAAAACAGGGGCGTAATTCTTAAATGCACTGGGAATGAAGTACGGTGTACCCTCGACGCCAAAAAATAAATAAAAAGAAAAAAAAAAATTAAAAAAATGAAAATTAAAAAAAATTAATTATTTCTTTTAACTTTTGGATTTTTTTTCGATTTTTTTTAGAATTTTTTTTTTTAAATTTTTTTTAGAATTTTATTTTTTTTAGAATTTTTTTATTTAGAATTTTTTTTTAGAATTTTTTTTTTTTAAGAATTTTTTTTTAGAATTTTATTTTTTTTTTAGAATTTTTTTTTAAAATTGTTCTCCAGATTTTTTTTTCTTCGTTGGAATTTTTTTTTTTAAAAAAAAACTTTGGATTTTTTTTTTTTGGCGGATTTTGGTTTTATAATTTAAAAAAAAATTGGAATAAGTGGAAAATAAAATTTTCGCGATATAAATAGTCTGGGGATACAAATACCGGGAACAGCCACGGGAGGGAGTTACTGGCCGGAGACGAGTCTCTGTTTTGTTCTGTTTAGAATGCCGTGTTGCTTGCATTACTTTCGCATCATTAGAATACCCACACAAATTGGCCGATCTGAGGTTCCTTGCAGAAGTGGGGCTACCTGGAAGCCTGGAAGAACAGGACACTACACAGGCAATAGAAATGCTTGGTTCTGCCCTGGAGCAAAAATGCACA
This sequence comes from Ophioderma brevispina, assembly GCA_023653785.1. Taxonomy (NCBI): domain Eukaryota; kingdom Metazoa; phylum Echinodermata; class Ophiuroidea; order Amphilepidida; family Ophiodermatidae; genus Ophioderma; species Ophioderma brevispina. The sequence goes on from JAMKCH010018908.1 coordinate 19,648, forward strand.
GGACAAGAACCTTGAGGAAAGTGAAAGCAGCTTCCATACGCTGCGTAGCCTGTAAAGCCTCACACACTCTATTGCTGGATCATATGGAGATGCACTGTGTTTGGACACGATTAAGAAGAACTCACACAAAAATTAGACTAAAATTGGACATTTTGCTGTTTGTTGTGGATTGGGCTAGGAAAAACGGGGGCTTGGCACCCCAATAATTTTGATGGCCTCGATACACATGAACCCCCCCCCCCCCCATTAATTTTAACATTTTAACCAAAAAATTCAAATTCCCCCTCCAGTAAACATCCTTGTTCAGCGCTCCGCACTTCGCGAAGGCCAGCGGAGGCCCCAATCGTGAAAATTTCCTAACACAAGTCAATCACAGAAAAAGTAAAGCTTTGTGGGAATGTCTTGTTTGGCCCACACGGGACGTCATGGTCCCCTAACTCACTGAAAAAAAGAACACGGATGTAGGAATGTGGAGAGGTTATCGGTAGGTACGGGTAAGGGCAGGAAGTCGTGGCTATGATGGTGAACTGCACAAGTATCTACACTGGATCAATAAACAAGGTGGTGCAAGAAGCCAAGGTTATACCTACGTCCCCCTCCTTCTTTTTTTTTAATATTAGGGAACAACAGATTCAAGGGCTGCCAATTCTTGTATTTCCCCGAAAAACAAATCAAATAATAGCACTTTATTTTCAAATTCACCAAAGGCGACCCTTAAACAAGGGGAATAATTTGAGATGCTAATTAATATTGTATCAACATCATTTTGTCAATGTACTCCTAAAGCACGTAAAATAGTTGAGCCCCAGATAATATAGCTGACAATATATAGACCAAATTCTCATAGTAACACTGATGTCTAATATGTATGTTATAGGGGTTATATGGCAGTTGTAATCAATCCCAAGATCTAGTAGATGTGGCGCCATCAGCAGCAATAAGTTTCACAAAATTCCGGCGATATTGTAGAGTAGTTATACTAATGTCATAGGCCCTCTACTCGGGAAATAATCTCTATAAAGAAACCTTTCTTGTGTAGTTACGACTTCGTCCACCCAACGGTTTTTTTCATAAATTGACCGTCTGTGGGGGGGGGGGGTAAACAACCACCCCCGATTTTTTAGTAAATAAGGGACAAACACAATCATGTTGGTATATCACGTGTAGCTACACATGTCCTTTATTGCAATAGTACAAACATATAACGTTTTAATATGACGTTCATAGTGAAGTCATAACTGTGAGTTTATTATTAATAAAAGGAAATACACAATACATCTAAAAATAAGATGATATACAAATATTGTCCGTATTTGCTGTGATTAGTAGCTCATAATAACATAATACCATTGGCCATTTTACACATAAGGTCTAAGCAGGCGGCAACACCCCCCCACCCACACCACCAACACACACACCTTCCGACTTTGGACGGACCCCCCTAGTGGTCCCTCCATTTTTTCGCTAAAATGACCGCCAAAGGATGAACTTACAATTAAATAAAAAAAAAAAAAAAAACCCCCCCCCCCCCCAAAAAAAAACAAAAAAAAAAAAAAAAAAAAAAAAACAACAAAAAAAAAAAAAAAAAAAACCAATAGAAATATTATAGTCCTGTTCAGACCTTTTCAATGAGGGGGGGGGGGGGCCACTAGAGACAGAAGAAGGGGCGCAAGATGCATTTTCTGACGGGGGAAACGGAAAGTTTGGGAGCCTTTCCATAGAACTGTACTAACGGTCAGGTTATTGGAGGCGGGCTGACGGGGAGGGGGAAATTGGCAAGGGTTTTGAGATGGGGAGCACTTCGCCCCTCCATGCCACTGATTCCTGTTATACCACGGTACCAACCCGTTCCCGGGACAATCACTGTACTATATACTGGCATAACGGGGTATTACGGAGTAGGATCAACCAATAACAAGTTGTAATTTATACCCGTCTAGAAAAAGGGAATTTCTTTTTGGGGAAAAGGCAAAATAGGTTTAGAAGTTGGGGGGAGGGATAAGAAGGTAAAGGATCTCGTGAGCGGGTGGTAGGCCTATCTATGAACCACTCGTTTAACAAAGACTATGGAGAAATGGAAAAAGTCAGCTTTTTCGGAAGTAGGCAGGGGAGGAGACAGGATTTCTCAATAGAGGGGGCCCAAATTTTCCGGTGGCTTGTTGAAAATTCTGAAGGGTGGGGGATGGAAACCATTTGCGACCGCTGGGCGCACACCAAAGTAGATCTACACGGCGCCCGGACGCCCCGTACCGTAATTCTAAGAAATCTAAAGGGGCGCCTTGTAAGTACAAATGTGGCATTTTTTATAAATTTACAGGGCGCCCGGCGCTGTATGCAACTCCCGCCCCTTTGCTCTGCAAAAAATAGAGGGGGGCGCGCGCCCGGGTCTGCGCCCCCCTCTAATCCGCCCCTGACTAGGGGTCAAATTGGACGTCAAAGAGGCTTCAAATAGATCTGTGCCGCTTTCCATTTCATCATCGCCCAATCTACAACAAACAGCAAAATGATCAAATCTTGTTGTTTGAACAGTCTAATCTGAGACGAATACTTCATGCACGAATTTAGTTATGCGACATGCAGTAGCCTAATACAATGCAATAACGGCTAGCTACAACAAAGTATAGCATTCACCATGCACGGCCAGGGCCATGGCTACAGCAGCAGGCAAACAAACGCGAACGCTCGTCTCCCCGTGCTGGTTTCCGTATTTGTAATCCCCAGCCATTTATATAGCGAAAATTTTATTTTCCTCACATCCAATGTTTTTTTTTTACACACGAACGCACGTACCAAGAAGGACGCCAAAAAAAAATCCATAGTGAAAAAAATAATTCTAAAAAAAAAAAAAAAAAATCTAAAAAGTTTTTTTTTTTAAAAAATCTTTAAAAAAAATTCAAAAACAAATAAATTCTAAAAAAAAAAAATTAAATTTTTTTTTTAAAAAATCTAAAAAAAAATTTAAAAAATTTAAAAAGATTTTAAAAAAAAAAAATTTTTTCGAAAACTTTTATTAATTTTCATTTTTTTTTAATATTTTTTTTCATTTTATTTTTTTTTGTGGCGTCGATGGTACAACACCCGGTATGAAAGCCCGAGACTGTGCCAATGGAACGAGATTTTACTACTCATAGTGGAAAAAGCCCATTAAACCCATTCATTGAAACACACTGTGAACTTGGTAATTCCCACTCCTTGATATTGATCTAACTGATAGTTTTTGTCATACCATTTTAGGGGATTGTTGAACCACCCTAGTAACCCGTCAAGTTTGATGACCCGGTTATATACACACAACACACTGCGAACCCTTGATTATTCACATAGGACGGTAACAAAGCACTGCCAGTAATGTTACTGATCGAAGAGCCTTGCACCGAGTTATTCGTGTGCTCGTACCATTTCATCTTCCGCCTGTATGCTGCATTTTTAATCTGTTGAACTAGACCATATATAGTCCCGAGAGAATGATTCGATTCCCGCACCAAAACCATTACTCGTGCACGTAAAGTAACAATGAACCCGTAACAAAAGGCTAAAATTGAAACATTGACTGAGCTTGCATTGCCCGTATGAGTTTACTGTTTGACATACCTACACTTGGATTTTCGAACAATTATTACATTTGCGGTCGCAGAGCTTAGAGCACCCAATCTTGTCTATCTAATAATATCACTACATTAAAACACACCCCCCTGCATTTCATAGATGGCAAACTGATTGCGGCATCTTTACGTTACGTAATCTTTAGAAATTCACCTCTCGCATGTTTTGCCGACCACAAAGAAACCTAGAGTACCATAGCCTTTTATCAAGGCTTTGTTCTTTATTATTCAATTTGTGTAGGGTCCGCCCCTCGCTGGACCGCTCAAAGTTCAGTCGTAATCAAAGCCTTTTTCGCCAATATTTCCTTTTCTTTGGTTCCTCATTGTTGTTCGGGATATTTCTTCCGAAAC